>JAYJLV010111636.1:0-11238 GCA_036873485.1 Torymus texanus | reverse complement strand
ACACACACACACACACACACACACACACACACACACACACACACACACACACACACACACACACGCACACACACATACACACACACACACACATCGTGCTGCGTGCTAGACGGCCGAACAAAATTTGCGCTTAATTCGTGCCATTAGCGTATACTTGCGCGCGTTTTTCATGCGGATTAACCACGCGGTACGTGTGTCGAATGCCGACGAAGTGTCATAGTCCTTCTTCGTCACACGCAAATGACATACGCACGAGACTTTGTATGAGTGCTTTTATAACCTCTCTGGTAAAGGCACTTATTTGATTATTATCATTAACATTTGCAAATAAGTTAATCAAAGTGAGCGGTGTGAAAATGCTTAGGTTAGGGATTCAGATTAATGATGAGAAATTTTATTTTGAGTGGTTTGAGGAATAGCACTCTGTTTGATTAAAATATCAAGAATTGATATGGTCTATAGTTTTACTTAAGAAAAGTAACTTTTAAATGGATTGATAATATATTTTTATTTGACTATAAATATGATAAATAATTGATTCTTCTTTTAAGTTTGAACATTTTATCGGTAGCAGAAGATGTTTCTCGGTAACTGTAACGTCAATTTTAAAAGTGGGCGTTCTAATAGCGTCGATAAATTTTTATGTATTCAGATTACACAGAAAGTTACGGATGCTATGCTTCATTTTAATCGGGGTTAGAAAAACACGTTGGAATTTTTTACAATTATCAATGCTATAACAATAAAAAAAAAAGTTTTTGAATAATTATAAGGTTCTACGCAGTAGTCTAATTTTATTCTCAGAAATTACATAAAAGAATTCTTTATTAACGGTACGTATTTTATATTGTTACTAAATAAGCAAGACTTGATTAACGGTTCAATTATAATATTATATCATATAGATTTATGAATCTCAAATAATAATGCTATTACTATATGAGGATATAACAAGTTGCCTAATTTATAGTAAAGTTGGTTTAGTATTTCTCAAAACACAAAAGGAAACACTTTCAGTTCGTTTAGCAATGGCATTATTGCAGAACGCAATTCGAATACAAGTTGGTATATCTTTGAAGAACGAACTGCAATAAAAATTCCGTGCAGCAGCCAACTGAAAATTATTCTATAGCACCGACGTATAGTTGCAACGATTCGCCACGACAATCAGCAAATTCTCAAATTTCTGACCACAAAAGATCATCGTGAAAACCATTACAACAGTGACGAAAAACGGGTCACAAAAGAAAGCACACAAACCGGTATATTTTACGCACACTCAAACACACACACACAAATAGCACGACGTTGTGGTGTACCTGCGACGCCAGTGTCTCCAGAGCGTGAACTTGGACAGCTTCTTACCGGTCTCACTGACCGGCCGCCTGTTCACCGTATACGTGCGGCTTTCAATTTTCAGCGGCATTTTCGCACAGCCGCGTCGGCGTTCCTCGCGCACTACTGTCTCTTTATATATTCACCGCAAAGGCGCACCCCCGAAAAATCGACTAAGCTAGCGCTGCTGCTACTCGCGATAATGCAGCACGAGTAGTGCAGCGGCGATCGATCGGCGACGACGAACTATACCCAGCGGGCAAGCCAAGTGCCAGCGGCGCTCTGCCGGCGGCTATTAGCGAGCATCGCGCGTATAACGCGCAAGCCTTCCTTCTATTTTCGTACCCGCGCTCGCTCAACGCTCACCGCTCGCCGCGAGTGAATACAATGAAAAGGAGCCGGCGGTTATTGTCTGTGCACTCGCGCGAGCGCGAGGCGAAATTTTTAAGCGCTTTCCAAGTGTCAAAATAGAGAGGGGGACGAAGAAGAAGAAGACTACTCCGCTCACTCGCTTGTGGGTGTGATGCTCGGTTATACTGTCGCTGCTGATGCTTTTTGTGCGGTATATACGAGGATAGCACGCGAGTGTCACAGTGAGTCTCGAGGCTGATATTTCACTTGGCACTTTTATAATCGCGCGCGGGAGGATGCGACGGTTCTTTGGCGCGAAATGAAGGTGGTATTCCCTCGTGGATCGAGATGAAAGTCTCGTTTTGTAACTTACTGAAAGATGTATACTATCTCGTAGGAAAAAAGTTTAAACTAAAAGTTAAGATAAGTTTTAACTTCAGTTAACTTTCAAGAAGTGTCGATGAAGTTCGTCAAAGGAATTTCAAGTGACCTTTTAAACTTATGACGTAAGAGTTCAGAGAACCCGTCTATTGTTCACGAATGAAGCCAAATGCTATAATTGCATAGAAAAGTTTATTTTCAACTATTGTTTGTATTGATAAAACTTACGTGTATGCTAGTGTTCATTGATATTTTATTTTTAAAGTATAGTAAAAATAATAATTACGCGCAATGGTTAACAGACCAAGTACGATGTTTTGACGAAAAAGATATTGACCGGGTCATTTTAAGTGCCAAATCACATGAAAATTTTGGCAACGGGCAATAACACTTGGAAAAAAACCGGACAAATCTGTCGCAATGTGTGATTAACAAAGTGTTAAATGAGATCCGGAGTTGAGGTTAAAAATACTCCGAGAAAAAACAACCAAACGAAGCGGCTAGAAATTTAGTCGAATCAGAGAAATTTCCGAGTTATTTTCAGAGCGGCCGAAAATGTTGGCTACTCCAGCCAAAATTTCTCTGGAATGGCTATCTTGGTAGCGTTTAATTAGAGAGCAGACGCGTTGAAATAACATTTAATCGAGAACTTTATAAGCGAAACCTCAAACTTTACCAACATAATATCGACTATTTCCTTACGTTCGCGATCGATATTTGAAATTGGCCAAACTGACTCAAGGGTCTCTTACACGCGTGCACAATGAAAATTTACATACCAAACCTCTTACCAATACAAACAGAAATAGAAATAATACACGGAGCACGTATATGTTCTGTCATAAATTAAAGAAATCCAACACACACACGTGCGATTAACCTTAGCACGAACAAAAAAAGTATGTCGCTGCAGGCGAAGCTTGAAAAGCCGGCTCTATATACAACGTAACCTATAGAAAGACACACGTGAGGAGGAGATCGCGTGCAACGAGGATGATACGCGGGGCGCGGCGCAGCCCCGTCCGGGCCGAGAACTCGCGTGAAACTGTCCCGGCGTCGACGCGGCGCGGCGCGCAAGCAACCCCGCTTTTCCTCTCGCTTGTGCGCGCTGCTCTTCCTCCCCGCGCTGTTCTCGTGTCTTCCTTCCACCTCGCGGCCGACGCGGCACGTATTTTGGGAGCGGCCGAAAAGCAACCAATGATGCTAACGGCCTCGCACGCTTGCTTCGTAATTCACTTTTTCCTCCCTTCTTCCTCCCCGCTGTTGCGCTTAGCTTTTTCATTATTTTTAAGGGCTCTCGTGCGCGACGAGGGGTATATAGTAATCTCGTACGCAGATATACCGCGATGTTAATGACCCCGCGTATATGCAACGCTCGCGTCGAGCTTTACGAGCTGCTAATCCGTTAGACACTTTTGCGCCGGAGAGTTGAAGCGAGGCGATCGGCAGCCGGGGTGGTGGTGATGTATATAGGTATAGAGAATTTTTATAGCGCTGCCGGCGCGATTGGCGTTGACGGCTGACGCGCGTTTGGCGCGATGATGCGTTTACGAGGGCGCGCTGTCTTTTTCCCATTTACTGCAGCCTATTTTTAGATACCGAGCATTTTGATCTCTTGTTGTGCTTACAAACAATCCTGGTTGATTTTATTTTTCAGGGGTTGGAAAGAAATCGAGAAGTTTTCAGGATATGAAATATAGTTGGGATGTTTATAAAGAGTCAATTACTAACGTTGACGTGAACTTGTGCGTTCTCCGACAGTTTTCCTGGAAATCATTTCATTTCTCTTATTGCCTTTTCGAGGAAGGTAAAGTATGACTTAAAATATCAAAATTCTCTTTGAATATGGTATGCGTTGGTCATTCGCAGAGATGCATAAATAAAGCTTGTAGGTTATATTCGTTCGAAAATTTGTTTACTAAAACAACATAATTTCCATAAAATAATGTATATTGCATCGGACAAGATACATCAAACTCAATTTCACACGGAAAATCACTTAAAATACCTAAAAATGGGATTAGCAGCGAGACACGCCTTCTACATCGATAAATAAAATATCGCTTCCCTTTCCCGTCGTCAACTAGACGCTTGAAAACTCAAGGCGGCACGCGCTTTATGCCTATACAATGTACCAAGAGAGACTGTATGCGCCCCGGCACTTCGCGTCTCCGTCAATTAAGGCACGCGTCGAGAGGGACGAAATTCCGGCGGGCGCGCGCGCCTGCAGACTCGAAAATAGAAGAAAATCAACTCGGACCCTCCCGGAAGCGCGGGGAGAAGAGGAAGAGCGGGGGATTCCCTCTCCTTTAGGATTTATGGCAGACAGTTTCGCCCTCGGGCGAGCGTAAAAAATTTACAAAAAATCTCGTTAAAGTCCGACAAAAGTGTATTTTTAAGCGGCGGCTCGTGGCTCGTGAAAATGGTTTAAAAAAATCAAAAGGATCCTTTGTCCCATTTACTATTTCTGTAACCGCGAATGTGCAGTGATGAATTGTACTTCTTTAAGTAAGTTTTTCAACGAAACGACATATAAATTAAATTTGTTAAAGAATCGTGAAGGAGGGTTAAGGTAAACACGTCAATTATTTAGATTAATGGAGTTTCATTAAGAAAAATTAAAAAACCGTTCCTTCGTACAAAGTTTGAAAAAGAACCTTTATGCTAAATATTATTGAATAAAGTTTTTAAAATTAATATTAACAACTTGAATCATCATTTAAAAATTTAATTTTCGAGTTGATAAGAAAAGTAAATAAAAATAATGTATATCTAAATATCCAATTTATAAGTTGAAATTGAATGAGTACGCTAATTGATATTAAAATAAAAATTAATCAATTGTTGTAAAAGTCACCATTCTACTGATGATTTCAGTATATATTAAAATTAATATTATGATATAAAATATGAATACGAAAGATGGTTTCGCTATGAAACAAGATATTTCTTCGGAGACCAAGTTCTCAAGTTATTAAGAGATACACAGTAGTTTGGGTTGCAAGAGTTTTTATTTTCATGTACTACAGCTGTACCTAAATTTGAGCGGAAAGATTCCACCAAGTAAGCTCGTTCTCGAGAGCTTCCTTCTGAAAAAAGAGGAGCTCAACGCGCATACCCAAGAGTCTGGAAATGCCAAAATCGGAACGTATTACGGGTCCACAATAAGTCGCGGAAATAAGAAGACAGGCATAGCTACAGCAAAGGAATAAAGTCGTCGTCGTCTGGGAATGCAGAAAATGCCGTGAGTGCGCGCTCGTCGCTCAGATCATATATGATTCCTCGGGCTCTTAGCGATTCGTCGTATTAAGGACGATGACGTAGCTATGATGCTCACGATGACGATGACGAAGATGAGACGCGAGCATCCGTTATACGCGCGCCTATATATCAGTGTAGTGCATCGTAGTCGCGTATGTGTATATATTCACCGAGCATATACGCAAAAAAACTCGAGAGCACTTACTGGACGTCGAGTGCACGAGTGCGATCTCTAGAGTCAGGTGTATACGACATGTATATATGCGATGCACTACACTATAGTGAAACGAGTCAATTAAAATACGCGAGTAAAATTTAGTGTGCCATAAGGAGGACGATGAGTTAATAAGTCGCGGGATTGAAGAAATCAGACGGCTGTGTGGCCTAATTAGATGGGATTGGATATTCTAGTAATTGATATTCAAATGTATGCGTTTCATTATAGATTTGTTAGTTCGGTAGATTGCTAGTGTAATTGCATAACTCGTTTTACCGGAGATCTTAAACACCATCTTTATTAGAGTCAATAAGGAAATTTGTTTTTCAACGATAACCTAAATGCGGTTAAAGTGATATTTCTATGTATAATTATGGTCGAATTTTGCATATAAGTTATATGATCTAAAGATGCATGTCACATATATAGATAAACAAAAAATCATCTAATTTAATATTGTTCTTCTCTTTTCAGTAATTAAACTTCTGAAGTACATCGCAACTAGTCTCTCTGCGAGAAGGAAATGAAAACTTTTTCTGTTACTCGCCCCAGTAACTAACAAGCAAAATTGTGCCAGGTGTCTCAAAAAGGTAGTGGCTTTTTCAATAGTTCAACCGATCCATGTTTCAAATGCTAACCAGCCAGTAAGTGACAAATACAGGTTGTACCTCTGCTAATCAGCCTACATTGGCGCATCAAGATGGACTTCACTAGTATTTTTCCACTTGTATTTTTAAATAATACCTAATTTGATTTTACAGATAGTTCCAGTTCAGTTAACTCTCAATCCGTTGTGACAGTCACCTGTCTTTCGACTACAAAGAATTTTTCGATGATACAATGAGATATGATCATATCTTAATTGTTTCAGCTAATGGCTAATTAGATATCTGAAAAATTTCCTCTCTAAGTGTAGATTATCATCAAACAATACCGCAGGTCAAAAGTAGTTCACTCTTAAAGTTATAAGTACCGATCTATCCTCAGAATTCAATAAATCACAGCGAATATCGGTGAGATTGACATTGGAATGTGATAATTAGTGAATTTCTATTCCAGCGATATATACAACGAATATACACACAAAGCCCCGATATATTTCATACACTTTTCTTTGCACACGCATCTATGGAGTCCCACGACGCACGAGAAAAAAAGCCGCTAGGCGTTAGAACGACGGGGGAAGAAAAAAGAAAGTTGAGCACGGAATAAATTTATTCCGAGAGTTGCGCTGCTGCAAGTGTTACGTATTTAAAACCGGATTCTCAATCGGCGCGCAATGCGGTAATTGAGCCAGTCGTCGGCTGCGGCGCGTGCAGCGCTCGCGCGATGAGCTCTGGATAAAAGAGAGAGAGAGAGAGAGAGAGAGAGAGAGAGAGAGAGAGAGAGAAAGAGAAAGAAACAACATGCGACTGTACGTAGGAACGGGAGGGGAAGGCTCCGATCGCAGGCCTTTCTCGGCGAACCGCGCGCGAGTTGTCATTGTCGTGGGTTCTCGCGCTCGGCGCGCTCTCGTCGATGACGTACGATGATACCGCTGGGGATCGTGCGCGCGCGCGCGCGTGGGGATATACACAGCAGCACAGGCGACCGGGAGCGCGAGCTCGACTGCGATGACAGAGTGGCTTGATTTCATTGATTAAGCTGCGCGTTTAGCTTTAATTTCGCTGCGAGCTTCATGTGACAGTCTGTCTTCGCGACAAAAGCGTACATATATGTATATATACTTTTTTGCGTAACGCGCATTGCTGGTTTGTGAACTAG
This sequence comes from Torymus texanus, assembly GCA_036873485.1. NCBI lineage: Eukaryota > Metazoa > Arthropoda > Insecta > Hymenoptera > Torymidae > Torymus > Torymus texanus. Next base: position 3,929 of record JAYJLV010111636.1, on the reverse strand, counting down.
ACTGTTCTACGGACTTTTTAATGTGAAGAATTCTCAGTATTGTCATTTACTTTTGACAAGATTGTGATGATGTTGGAGTTGCTTGTTTACCAACAACAAAAGTTTCGATAGAATCTTAAAAATGCGAAAATGACACACACTGAATGATGTCACAGGATTAGTCTTCCACTCTCAAGGCGATCCATTATTTACGAAATACAGAGAACAATTCTACTTAAAATAAAGAATCTTGACCGACTAAAATAATATTTTTTCAGAGAGTTTATTCTTCCATTGAATTTAGTTTTTTTATTAAATTATTTACTTAAGATTGCTACAGATTTTACAATATTTATTCATATTGATTTTCAAGATACAATAACAGAAAGTCTTGGGTATAAATCAGTATAATAAATTGGCAGTTGTTTATGTAAATAGAAGAGTTAGATTACTTACAGATTAGATAGTATCTGTAACACAAACTTAATTGTATGTGCATGATAAGTAATGGCACACAAGGCTTGAATTGCATACAAATTTTCTCTTGGCACACATCTAAGATAAGAAGTTTATTTTGGTCAAAAATCAATGTTACAGAATTCTGTGAAACCTTTAAATTCAGTTTTGCATTTAAACTTATCATGTTAAGCTTTTATGGAATAAGAATTTTTCAAATTAAAAAATGATTTACTGAAGTTGACATATTTTAATTAAATGTGTCAGCTGTCTGTTATTTGGAAGCGTAAAGAGTAGATTAACTTCAAAAAACTGAAATTCATTTACTATTTTTCCATGCTATCGTATAATCATTTAAAGTTCTTGAATAATAAAATTCATATACAAGATTTAATATTATAAATTAAATGTCGTAATACAATTCAATTTTTTAATAAAATTCTAAAAATATTGTTAACATTGACTTAAGTTGTACAATCAAATAGATTATAATAATTCGCATTAAACAATGTAAAAGAACTATCAAAATAACACAATATACTGGGATCACTATACATAAAAAAAAGAGAAGACTATTCAAAAGGACAATGTTCCGTTTACGGAAAAGTTAACGTCAAAAATAACGGTCTTTGAACTGGGTACTGTGTAGAACCGGAAGAACTTTCTAATAATTCTTTCGAAGACTAATACTGTTATAAGTATGATTATATCTTGTTTAGAAATGTAATATATCAATAATTCTTAAATGATAAATCAAGACAAGAAACCATAGATATTTAGCAAAAATCCGTATGGTTTCAAGAAGGCGGCAGAAATGTGATATATGCATAAAATATTTAGACACTTATAAATATTGTTTTATGCTAATGCATTTATTTACAGTTACCACAAACGTACTTGCTAAAAAACATTGACAACAGCGATGGAAAGGATATAGGAGACGAACAACTATAAACGCATGCAAGCATCGAATATATACCAGCGGAAAAATATCGTCGTACATCAGCGCCACATCGACGACGATTGGCGTAGTTATCGAACGAAGCGTGCGCATCACACATACGAACACACGCAGGAGAATTGAAAACACGGCAAAGAAAAGATACGACGATGACGGCGCGCGGCCGCAAAGGGTTCCATTGTGCCAATAATGAGCAGTTGCGCGGAAACTTTTCATTCGGACTCTCGTCTTCGAACTGCGAGCAAAGCGCGCCTGCAGCATTATTATTATCATTATTTCCGACCGCGAGCCAGAAAAGCACATGCGAGAGAGCCTCGAGAGAGATGGAGGGAGGGAGAGAGAGAGAGAGAGAGAGAGAACTCGCGTTCCTGCGCGCGCGCGAGCGTACCGTTATAGCTTCAAAACCCATTGGACAGTCGGCCTGGACATTCTTGCTTCTCTCTCTTGTGAGAGAATTATTATCCCGAGTAGGAGTGCAGAAAAATTATATTGCCGTTCGCGCGAGCTCGCGTTCGGTGCGCTATTTCGAGATGAGCCTGCATCTTTTTTGCCCGACGAAAGAACACGCGGTAACTCGCCGGTAATGGGCGTAGGAAAATAATGCTGACTGTTATCTCTTTCGCTCTCGCGCTGTGTGTGTGTAACTCAACTTCTTTCGCGGCTTTGCGCCGAGCTGCAGTATACACTACATTTCCTTCAAATATCATTCCTTAGCTAACTTTTGCTTTTTCATATATATATAAAGAAAATGAAATTCATCTGTATATAAACCAGCAAGGAGAAAAGAAGTTACACTGTAACAAAGTTATATGAAAAAGAAGTGAAACTTTAGAAGCTCAAAGAGCAGCGTGCACACGTTGAAAGGGAGTGCGCTTCGGGTGGGTAAATTTCGAAAAAGGTATAGTAATGTCGCGTCGACGTCGACGACGACGACGACGACGACGTCTCTCTGGGCGCGTACTTCATTGCTCGTCGGCGGCGGTCCGAGGTAAGTGACACCGGGTGAACTCCCAGATTTCTATATATAAACGCAAATAAAGCACCGTGACATTTGAACCGTGCGCTCTCTTTCTCCCTTGCTCTCTCTCTCTCTCTTTCACTCTCCGTGCCCGTTCTTCCTCAGCGACGCTGTCGCGACCAATGTCGCCGAGTACCGCGCCTATCTCGTTTTTTGCCACGCTACTTGCCAATGAAAAAAGTTATACACGCATATCTACTCGGCTGAAAATTGAATCTGATTTTAGAATGGGAAATGGACTGCTTTTGACCAGACGCAGATGAATCGTTCGATCTACTTTTATGATATTAACCAAGCAACCTTTCTTGATATTTATACTTTTTTACTGTATTCCAAAATTATATATTGAAAGAAGTATTTTCGGAAGATAATATGTTATTAACTTGAACAAAGTTATTTGAAGGTACCTTGCTCTTAGAAGCTAAAAGACTTTTTTCATATTTTGTTGTAAATATATCATGATATATACATTCGAATACCTAATTTTGTCTTTGCATCCCACAACCACATCCTTCTTGTCTTAAGTACTTATTTCCTAACCAAGATATACACTTACACGGTCTGGTTTTTATTGCATTATCTACTTCCATACTATTTTAAGTGCTTTAATTTTTATTATTCAGGATTACTGTTGTATAGGAAGAAAGCTTTCTTGTATATATTATACTTGGAAGTTTTTGTTGCAAGTAGTTAAACACAGTCAGTTTCCTGTGCTACTATTTTTTTTTATTTTTATCGATATGTCTATTTCGCTAATGATTGGTTTCCGATAAAAATCCCGGTTATTTTTTAATAAGAGTAAAAAATTTTTGCTAATCACACAATCAATAAATTACGATTATAAGTTCTTAAAAAATTCTTTGAACAAAGATGTGGCCAAAAAAAATGCTTGAACTCAGTAAATATAAAGAATGCTATGATACAAAAATGTAGCAATAAATGATCGTCGTTAAAAAAGAATTATCGTATGGTCTCTAAATAAAATAAGAATATGGACATGATTAATTTAGTGTCACGAACCGCAGCTGTCGCGGTTATCGTCTTTATATACACCCTACAAATGCAATTCAGTTTCTAGACGTGTATCCAACTGAACGGGGCAAGTGTCCTTATTTCTATGCAGCGCGTTGACTATGATTGATTACGGAAGTAGACGACTAGGAAACAGTATTCTGTCACACTTTGCGTTGATCAGTGTTATAAGTTTTGATTGCTGCTGTCCACTTAAAGCCTTTCAGCAAAGAGGAGTACAATAATCTTAAAGATTAACATTTTTCATAAATTAAATTCGCCCGTATTACTCTAAATACTGTTACTATATATCTTTAAATTTGCTACAATCCTGCGCAATCATGGTCTCATTTCGCATATATGTTATTACTACACTGAGAAAAATGTCATAATAAAATTTACTACATATATAACAAATATTGCTATGTAATGTAGGAACGGTAGGATATACTCGCTTTCTAACAAAAATTACTATTTTATATAGTAAAATTTTGTGTAGCAAAT
>JAYJLV010111625.1:0-11238 GCA_036873485.1 Torymus texanus | reverse complement strand
AAAATGGAGAATAAAAATAAACGAAGATAAATCAACTCACGTCACCTTTACACTTCGTAAAAAAACTTGCCCTCCGGCAATATTAAATTTAAAACAAATACCACAGAGTGAAACTGTCAAATATCTTGGAATACACCTTGACGGGAGACTCACTTGGAGAATTCACATCTGGACTAAAAGGTAACATTGAATTTTAAGTTAAGAAAACTATATTGGCTGCTAAGAAATAACTCGAAACTTACAATTGACAACAAACTACTTATATATAAAAGCATACTAAAACCTGTCTGGACGTACGGTACCCAACTATGGGGCACGGCTTCAAAGAGCAACGTAGAAATACTTGAACGTTTTCAATCTAAAGTATGGGAACTATAGTCAATCCGCCATGGTTCGTTCCTAATGATCTGATCAGGAAAGATCTAAATATACCGTTGGTAAAAGATGAAATAAGTACTTTATTTAATAGATATAAAGAACGCTTGACAAACCATCCAAATATACTAGCTTCTAAAATACTGCAAAAAACGGTCAAGACCAGTAAATTGAGGAAATACAAAGTCTTTTAAGGAAATTCTACCAAACCAACACCAAAGAATCTCTAGTTTTAATTGTTTAATTTTTGTAAATAAAGTTGTATTTTTTGTAAACAAATATTTTGTAAATATGAGTGTGTACTATTGAGTAAACATTCACAGGTTATGTATAATTTTTATAATCTGCACTTAATGTCAAACTAGACATAGATTGTGTAAATATCTTTAATAAAAAAACAAAAAAAGTACAAATGTTTGGAGAATACCTCCGAACGCACTCCGGGCACACCCATTCGTAGCAGCGGAATCAGTAGGTCCACTTGATTGTCTGCTTGCTTCGCTGCAAATAGAATGATTTGTCACAAAGACCGCATGAATCTTTACAACAAATTTGAGAGGCGCGCCGGGGAACTATGCACGATTTTTTTAATTTTTTGTTTAATTTCCCAAACTAGTTTCTCTATTATTTTTATGTCACTTTCACTATTAGCACCGCACTGCACTTTGAATCCTTTGAAATCAGAGCCAATGCTGCTGCTAGAGCTAGTCGATACGCAGCTCCTCTGTACGTTGCTGCTCGTGGTAGTGTCGGTGCTGGTGCTGATACTACGACTTCTTCTGCCTCCAAGAGCCAAAGGTGAATTTGACCGTGGAACGAGCTACAGGAGTCCGACGTATTCTCTACGTCCACGAAGTCCACGGAGCTATCCGTGTCCGCCGGCGCGACATTTCTTACTCGCTGCTACACAATCGCGTCCACGTGGAAATTTAACCGTTGGGATCTAAGTAAATGCTAAGACCACACTAAAGTTGACCCATGGCTTCGAATTGTTCATAGGTCTGATGTGGTGTGGTGGGGTATAATTTTTACGGTGATTTCTTGAATATACCGATAACGCTTGTTTAAGAATACGTTCAGCACTGCATGTTTGACACTCGATACAAGTGACGGTCCGTAGTCAAAAGTGTCGGCCACATGGTTGTACTTAGATTTCTTAGCCGAAATCATATCCTCTCACAATCGAATATGATACGATACGAGAACAAATTATTGGCACTCGTTCACGTGATGTATATGTTAATATCGTTGGAAGAAAAATTTTATCTTAAAAGTCGATACCATAGTGAGCGCCGCTAAGCCGAAAAATATACCTGGCAAGGCGATGATGCCGACAGGATGTATGACAAAAGATATCGCAGTGTGTTTAGCACAGTACAATTTATGTTTCCTCTTACATACGATCAAGGCAGGATACAGGAAAAAATAGCAAGCTCTCGTACACGTAATATATAGGTTAAAATTGATATGAAGCGAAAATAATTTGATCTTATTGGCGGGGCGCGATCGTGAGTTCAAAGATTTTTCGGGTAGTACGATACTTATTAATGAAGGGATGTATAAAAGATATCGCGCAGACTAAAAACAAAAAGCTACACTGCTCCGAAGATATTGTACGCTGATAATCGGAGTTTTTGTATTTTACAATGAGAATGAAGGTGCCATTTGGTTTCGTTATAGTTTTATTTTATTGACACATGAAATTCTCAAGTTAATATCCCCACCCTCACTTTTGGTATTTAATGTAAAACGCCCTTATACTGCAGCATCAATAGTTATGAGAGTGGCAAGAAAGGCACAATCACATCTGCCTACAATGAATAGCGAATCAGATTTAATAAACGTGATTTTGCGGTGGCGGCAAACTTGCAATTGAACGCAAGGCCTGTGTGGCGACGTTGCAACGATAGATGGCAACGGCGGATCCGATCGATGTCTTTACCATCTTTACGTCGAGAATTGCGATTCCTACTATCCCATGCTGGATTTCGTCGTATAGCCGAATTTTATACGAGATTTTTGCACGGGATCCCTGCTGCTGTACAGATAGTAGGACAATACGTTCTGGAAATAGGGATGCATGAAGTCGTCGTGTTGCAAGATATAATGACAGCATACGAAGAACAGCAAATTAATTATAAACATATTTATTAATAAAAATTATAAATAAAATTTAAATAATTTGTTTCTTTATCTTCAGCGTAACAGGATTTATTAAATGATAGTGTGACGAGCGACGCATCGACGGTTTTAGCTGGTTACGAGCAGCTCGGCGGACAAGACAATCCTGTAGCTTGTAAATTGCAGTATAAGAGTAATGTATCACTCGCAACAAGCCCAGATGTCTTCGATATTTCAGATCATGAAGAGGAGATGCCGCAGCAAAACTACGGCGATGAAGAAGATGACGACGGGGAGGAAGACATAGATACAAGTCGAAGTCTCACGTCAGAATCGAAAGATGAGCAACAAAGTTCTGTTGCACGAACTCTTTATAGAACCGCTAGAATGGCTACACTTTGCGATGAGCCACGCTTGCACGTCGAAAGAGCTTTAGTCAGTGATCCTCCAATTCCAGAACCTACGAGGGAGGATAGACAAGCGCGCTATGATATGTTGCGAAATTTTTACATACGAGAAGCACCTGATGCTGAAACAAGTTGCAACAATTGGGAGGAGAACGAGAGACATCTTGTATGGAATAGTTTTAACAGACATCACTCATTGGACCGTGGAATAAATGAATGTAATTATTTTATTATTTTAAAACATTTTTATGTTTCTGTTTTTTAATTTTTTAATTTTTTATTTTTTATTAAATAAAAAAGATATCCGAAGACGAATAAATATGGAAGGTACAGAATTACTGCCTGTTAGTGACAGGCATTTAAGGTTATACGTAAGATGGATCGAGTATATACCTCTCGCGCAAGAAATTCGATGGTTTCATGATCAGGCCGTCGATGAAGACTCACCGCTTTACAACGAGCCTGATCTAAGAGCTTTGCTAGATTGCGTTCACGAAAGTTTTAACGGGATTCCAGAAACTTTATTCGATGATAAAAACGTTATTATTACAAAACTAAAATTAATTTGCTTAAGCTTTTTAATAAAATAAAAATAATAATTACAGCTGTTTCGAGAGACAATTTTTTCTTAAATCCTTCTCCTTTGTCATTATCATCATCATCACTTTGTCGGTTTCATTATCATCATCGTCATAAAGTTCTATATGGCCTTCACTCCCACCATCACCTTGTGGGTATCAAAATATCATACATCGAGCAAAAGCCAAGGCGGAGTGCACGTACGAAGAACCAACACAAGTAGGCTGCGGCGGCGGCGGCGGTGGCGGCAATGGGGATGATGAGATTAGCGATAACGATGACGAAATGAATACCAAAGAAATCAACGACGACGACGACTATACCGACGACGAAGACGACACCGACGACGATAATGATGACAATGATGAAATAAGGCAGCCAGGCGAGCGATTTCAAGTAATCGAAGATAGAGTAAGTGTAGTGCAAAGATTTCGCATAAATGGGCATTGCGTTACTCTTCGCGTAAATAACCCACCTTATAATCCGATTGTATGGTTCGAGTTAGCTATAAGAGATATTCATGTATATATAATTTCACTTGCACCCGAAGAGAATGTTTAGTTAGGTGTCAGTGTAAAAAGTGAACATTTTATGCATGGTCCTAGTGGATTGTATTTCCGACAGGTGGAAAATTTTTTTATGAAGACTTATGGAATTGAATTTCAAGTTTAACTCAAAGTAATGGCAGCTTTCAAGTAGATGCGAGTTTTATATTGCACATAGTTTTTGATAGTGTTCCCCTTGGTTTAGGTGCGAGAAGAAAAAATAAAATTTCTATTGATTCCGTTACGCAGAGGTCCATAGTTTCTATCGTAAACTCGGATAATTTATACTTACCGCGTGCACTTGTCGTTGGTGAGGCTTATCTCAAGATGCGAGTAACCGACTCGGATCGTGTTCGCAGTGAATGGCGGGCCATCAGAGACGGCCGTCGTCGATAACAGTTAGAGCGTGCTGAGCAATTGATAAATAATGATAACGTACGAATTCCGCGCGATGGTTATGGTTTTAACGAAATTGAAAAATTTCAATGCTAATACTCACAATTTAACATAGCTATAGCAAGAGAGCGGGTCTGAGGCACATGGCGTAATTAATCTTTGCAACGATCCTGACGCATAGCATTATGATATACTATACTTAACGTGATAGGAGTTGCGCGAACCAGATTTTTTTGTTCTTATTGTAATAAATCCTTTCATTCCGTAGAGCAACACAAGTATAAAAAAATTTGTTACAAGTGTTTCGTTTCCCCGATGTGTAAAAAAGAAAATGTTAATTTAATAAAATGTGCGCAATGTAATAGGGATTTTTTTCGGAACTTCATGTTACGAAAATTATTTAAAAGAAGGATCTTATAAAAAAATAATAGAAAATTGTGCGACGTCGTAAAGTTATGTAATAAATGCGAAAAAGTTATAAACTATATTCGTACTAAAAAACACACGTACGATATGACATGGTGTAAACGTTGCAAAAAAAGTAATTTTGTAAACCAAAGTTGTTACATGCAACCAATAAATGAAGAAGATGTAGATGGGGGAAAGAAGAAGAAAAAAACTTTATTTATTTTCTATGACTTTGAAACGCGTCAAGACGAACGTTACTTGAATAACGAAGATATTAATTTACATGTGCCAAATTTATGTGTTGCTCAGCAAGCTTGCACAGACTGCATCGATGATGATGATATTTCTCGTTGGTGCAATACGTGTGGCGTATGCGAATACATTTTTCGTGCAAACCCTGTATCGAAATTAATGGCAGGGCTCTACCATACGCATCGTTGTCAGTGAAGAAGGCACTTCGGGTTTTTCCGTAGTTTTGTTCCCTTTCACACTGCGTCACTCTTACGGTGACGTGTGCTTCATAGCATGCCACGTCACTCACTCCCGGCTGCTGTACCGATTGGTGGACAGCACGGTACATACTCTCTCTCGGTATTTAAATGATACTCTCATTTTTACGGCTTGGCACGGCATCAGTGGCTCGACAGGTTTTATTCTCGCCTGTCGCCACTTGCTCCTTTGCCAGCGCGCTTTTCTCCCTCTGCAACTCTTCACTCTTTGTGACGTGTGCTTCATAGCATGCCACGTCACTAACTCTCTGCTGCTGTACCGATTGGTGGACTCCACCCTCTCTCGGTATTTTGAGGATATTCGCCTTTTGGCGGCTTGGCACGGCATCGGCTGCTCTACAGAGTTTACTCTCGCCTGTGTCTCCGCGCTCCATTGCCAGCACGCTCTTCTCTCTCTGCAACTCTTCTTTCTTCCCTTCTTCTCTCTAGACTCCTTCTCTCGGGAGCTCTTCTTCTCTTAACGTCCCTGTGATGGAAATTGGGAGGGCAGTGGACTGCTCTGGCCTCCCAACAGCCCGTTTCCCCACTGGCTCTGGAGGGGGGCGCAATCGGGGCACGTTGAGAATACCGCACCTTGTCTACCACAAACTTGGCAACTCACGTTTGATGTGGTCTAGGCTGACGTAGCGGGCACTCTGAGGCCATGTGACCTAACTGGCGACACGAGTAGCACTCGCGTCGTGGGCACTGGTTGGCTCTCTGCACACACATAGCAGGCTCCGACTCGCTGAGGCTCCTGACCGGGCTGACCGCCGACTGGCGGGGGTGGTGGACCTGCTCTTGCCTCGTAGCTTCCAGTTCTCATCGGCCCGTTATAATTTCTCCTATAATTATTTGGGTCGGGGGGGCTCGGCCCGTCTCTCCCGACGGACTGCTGCGGTGGCGTTACTTCGCTCCTTGCGCGGTGTCGAGACACTCGTACTGGCTTACTCTCGCTGGCACAGCCTCTATCTGCAGATGCGGCTTCCCGAGGCGCACTCGTTGGACGGTGGCTTTTCAGTGACTGCGAAATTTGAGGCACTGTATTGGACCCATCCTGTATCATTCGACGCGGAGGAGCAACGTCGCTTCGTCTAGGCGTGTGGCGCAGTTCTGGAGCACGTTTTTCCCCTGACGCCGGCTCCGAGATCTTTAGCACTGCCGGTTGTGTGCGCCGACTGGCACTAAGAGCGGCCGTGATTTGTGTCAGCCTCGCACTCGCATATTCGTCCATTTCTCGCACCTCGCTCGACGAACTCTCTCTCCGTTTGCCCAGCCATCGGCGTACAGACTCTTGTTCACCGATCTCGTAGTGAGATTCTCCCGTTGTGGCTCTGTATCATACGAGCATCCGGGCTGCAGTGTTCTCGGTGCTTCTGTATTCCGCGTGGTCGCCGGAAGCGTCGGGCGTGTCATCGATACTTCTGGTGCGTAATGTGGCGTAGCGAGGATCCGTGTGCAGTGCACTCCTACTGTCGTAAATTGCCACGGTCGCGTCTTATCGGTCCAGTATTCCTGCAATACCGGCGCTACGCATATATACCTAGGTAAGCCCGGCACTGGCACCCCGCTCGGCTGGCTGTTTGTTACTACGGTCATAGTCGAGGCCGTTGGCGCTGTGGTGTAGGCAACTGTCGATGTCACAATGTCTGCGAGGCCCGTCGTTGATGTTATGGGTTGCGTCGCTCCTGTACTGGCGTGAATGTTTCGTTCATTCAAGCGTTCTCCCGGGTGGACTTCTTCCTTCCCCGACGGCTCCGTCTCGCTTCCACTGGGTACTATTTTAGGCTTTCTCCCTCTACGCCCTTTCTTGGCAACAATCACTGGCACATCCTCTCCGTCTTCTGACTGGCTTTCGCTGGAGTGCCCTTGCGGTTCGTCGTCCTCGTATCACGGCACAATGGCATCTGGTACGTTGGCCGCGCGAGATTGGGCTCTCAGTAAACGCTCCTGCCGGCGTACATCTCCGCTCCTGGTACTAGCCTGGAATTTTCCCAATTGCTGCCCAGTTGTTGCTTGTTAAGGCGCAAAATGGCTCGATGTAACATCCGCACTTCCCGGTACTTCATCAATTCTTCCATCGCTGCTCGGTGTTTCGCTGTTTCTATTTTGGCACGGCCTTCGTCCTCCTATTCTGTCGCACGTCGCACTCTCCCAACTCTCGCACACAGTTTCTCCTCAAAATCTCTCCTCTCACTACTACCAGACTGTGGTGTCTCTTTCTAGGCCCGCGCAACAGCGCACGCACAAAGCGAAAATCGCAACTTCCAAAAAAAAAAAATAATATACGACAAGTATCTGATATTCCACACTATTTTAATATTTTTATTTTTACCTGCTTACTGAAAAGGCACAAAAAAAATAATTTCCTGTAATGACCCAGGCACAGCTACAAAAAAAAATAAAAGATCACACAACTTTTGTCTTCTTGTTCGCTGAAATGGAAAATACCTAGGCACACAGGGAAACAAAATAAAACCTTACTCTCTTTACGAGCACTAAGTCTCGCACGCTTTCTTGCGCTCGCTGAAAAAAAAGAAGGTACCACAAACAACAACAAAATATATATCACGAAAAAATTTCAATATTGCAAAAAAAATATATAATATGTATTGTAATATCAGATAAATTATTTATTTGTTATTATCTCTCGCACTTGGGTTTAGTTTCTACGATGGCCTGATCACCATTTTGTATCTCGCACGCACCAATGAAAAATATCAAAAACCTTTGGGGAATTTTATTCGCACTGGGAGGGTATTGGATCGACTCAGCGTACGTGTCCCTCTGCGCCATTTGTAACACGGCAAATACGGATCCTCAAATTACCGCGTTATGTTACTCGCCCGAAGGGCACGATTCCCAACTCGACTCCTAAGTTCCACCCGATTTAATTTAAAGGGGCGCCAGGTCGCGGCACAATTCGGGATGGCTGGCTCTCGCGGCGGCACGGTTCTCCTCCTCTGGTGTGGGCTGGCACGGGACGACCTGAGGACGATCGCAACCCGCGGCGAATACGCACCTGGAATCCCTATTCGAAAACAAGACTTCGCGTAACTAAAGTTGATACGCACACAAGGGATTTTCACACACAAAAAGAATAAATACAACAGTATAACTATTCACTCGCTGGCACTGGCTTAACTTTTATTCACTTGAAAAATCCGTTGACATCAATTGCCGACACGTAAGTTTCGCGCACGCTTTCCGCCGGTCTGGCCAACAATGGCCGCTCGCCGCAAATCTCCACGTCACGCGCCGTTATCACTCTCACGCACCGAATTTATTCCGCACTACTTTGCTATACGCACGTCACGGGAGAGATCGCGCTCGGCACACGTGGCGGCCGTCGGCGCACCGCATTCGCCCTGTCTCGCGGGGCAACCTGAAAGACGCCCAAAACGGCACAAAGGTCGGAGGCTATCGTGATGGCCAGCCGCAGGATAAAATCTCGCTTACCGCCGGTGAGGTTCGCTCGCACGCTTCCTCGTCTCATTTCCCTTCCATATCACTCTCACTGACTCTCTCTCTCTCTCTCTTTCTCTCTCTCTCTCTCTCTCTTTCTCTCTCTCTCTCTCTCTCTCTCTCTCTACAACTACTACTCACTACTATCTACGACTCTTTTCGCTATTACTGTGTTTTCTCTAGATTCCGTGACTACTCGGTGCAAGCTGAAAAGCAAGTGAACGAGCGCGACGCGCTCGTCTCGGCACTTCCTTCTTCTTCATTAATTTGTCACTCGCGCTGTCCCTCTTGCTCTTATTAATTTCATATAGCTTATGAATTTTATGGGAATACCAGAGTTGTATTTTGTCACTACTTCGTTTGTATGTTGAAAATCACCACATAAAACACACACTACTGCACCTATTTTTTGGGTTGAATGGCATTTATAGTATTTATTTAGCGGAGCGTCGGGTGGTTCTTTACTTCTCGCCGCCATGTTGGCGACCAATTATAATACTTAACGTTAGTTTATCGATATAACATTTAGAATAATAGAATATTATTGTAAATAAATAATTTATTATTCAATAATGGATTCTAAGGTAGAATTTCATATTTGTTTATAAAATCATTAGATATTAACTAAAATTATTCAATTATTTTGATTACATAGTCTTAAATTCATGTTATTTTTAACCTATTAAAATTTATTATATAAGAATCCATTAACGCATAATCAATTATTTATACTTTACTTTCAATTGAAATATCTATGTATAACCAAAAATAGTATTATAGTACCGCCTTTTCTGCATATTTACTCCTCATTAAGCAATAGCAGTTTAGATTTCCAAAAGAGGCTGACACAAAATTCAGTTGTCACCAATAGCCACTCCTTCCGTATAGAGATCCATCACTCTCTCAGCAGAGAGCGGGGGTGCAGTAAGCGAGCGAGTACATACACTCAATTTTCACACTCACGAAAATTTGAGTAGTACCTCACCCGCTGAGCGGTACCTTCATTGTCACCATTGAAATAAAAATTTAAGTAAGTTTTTCGCCACTATACAAGCGGAACATAATTGGCATCATTACTGAAACAAAACGTAAGCAAACCTTTTAAAATATATTATCTTTACTATTATTCTACTCTCACCCATCTTACTCCTAACATCACAATCCTAATTCCAGAGTGCTTTTAGTTACTTTGTACCGAATGGACAAAGGCGAAGCTGTTAGTCACTCTACAATAAATACTAAATACCCTCTAGTAACCATAAAAACATTTGAATTGAAGCTATCTATTCCCTATCTATCCTTTCAAAATCCTAAGCTATCTAAATTTGAAAAAAAAAAAAAAAATACTTTTAACCTAGACCTTGTTGCTCACTTATAAAAACTTACATGCCTTTAAATAGCAAGAAATATTAGGAATTTATATTTTTGACTATCTACCAGATTACAGTTCATATTACTCATAAATTCAATATGTTACAGATTCTGTCACTAAATTTTATCAAACTGTTAAAAGTACTTAAACATCTACTTTTAGAAATATTTGACTTGTAATTACATTCATATTTATTTTCCTAAATATTGGATGGGAGTGGCATCATCTGGTATAATATACACTCTATTCATATATTTTATATAAACATAAACTTAAACTCAACTTTATGACAAGTTACAAGATTTTGAATAAAAAAATTACAAAGTTGGATTTTAACCAAAAATTTAAAAAATACTAGTTTTTGATGTTAAATAACTTTTTTATTTGTCGAAATATCGATCGAGGACTATAGGAACATAATATTTTTCTTTAAAAAACTAAGTATAAGTCTTGTGACGTATTATCTAATATTTCATCAGTGATATTTTTGGAATTTAAAACAATGTATGGCAATGTACGCCGATGGCATCCGATGTCAACATTTTTCAGGAATCTAACATAGAAGATAAAATTTCAACACACAGTGGCAATGCCTCACCGAAGACGAGTAGGTCATCGTAAGCGATGTCACAGTGGTCAGCGTTTTTAATGCGAGAAAATTGACCCACTTATAAATTACGACCATTTAAATATTCGATCATGCATTATAAATTATTATAGAAAATCTGTAAACCAATTTCAATTATAAAAGGCAAGGAAAAACCGTCCACAAATAAGTATTCGTGAAAAGATTGCAAACTCCGTACCACTCGGGTCGACAAAATGAGTAGCGAATATCTTTTTATTAGGCCATCACAAGCCCATACCATAACGTAATTTTTATATTCAGAAGTTCAATAATTTATCTGTAACTATTTATAAATCACGAATCAATGCATTAATGATAATCGAACAGATCGAATCTAGTTGTTTCGAGAACCTGCATCAAGGAGAAAGGGTAATATATATATATATATATATATATATATATATATATATATAAAAGAGTATTCACCTCTACTTTTAAGACTTATAAGTGGTTC
>JAYJLV010111604.1:0-11239 GCA_036873485.1 Torymus texanus | reverse complement strand
TCTCTCTCTCTCTCTCTCTCTCCCTCTCTCTCTCTCTCTCTCCCTCTCTCTCTCTCTCTCTCTCTCTCTCTCTCTCTGAACCCCACGCACAGGTACGCTGTGCACACATCGCGCAATCCGATGAACATTAATATCCCAAAGGGCTGATGTGTACGCCGTTCCCCTTTGCGGATTATTACAAGGTCGTATAATTGTGCACGGTATAATCAATCGGCGTGTCAAAAGTCCCGCCGAGCAAATAAGGTGTTTCGAACTATACACGCGCTCTCATGTCGCGTATAATTAACTGGTGTAAACACAACAGAAGTGGAGTATAAAGATTAGTGAGCTGTAATGTAATTCATGTTTATACAAAGCTTATAAAAGAGAAAAAAGAAAGAAGAAAGAAATATTTTGACGAGGCTCCGTTAACGTATGTCCATCACGACTTTGTCCGCGGGGCTAGAAAGACTATACAGAGAGTACCAGAGGACGAAAAACTGTCCTTTTCCGAGCTCTAGCTTGCGAGCGTGTCTGGTCTCTCCGGCCACGGCTAATCGATACTCGCACGTAGACATGTATATATATATATATACACATACAGACACATACACGTATGTATAGACATCACATATATATACAAGCCACAGAGCGCAAATTTAATTTCCATTCCTCCCTCTCTCTCTCTCTGTCTCTCGCTCGTGCTCGCTACTCGCTCGTTAAAGCAATCATCAATAATTTACATGTAAATTACGCAGAGACGCGAGCTACGACCGTCGCGCCTCTCTTTCTCTCTCTCCCTTCTTTCATCCCTTTCTTTCATCGTCGTCGTCCTCGTCGTCGCGCACGTTCCTGTTGAAGGGGGACAACGTTGAGTGTGTGTATATATACACACACACATACACGAGGACGACGACTGCGCGCTATTTATCGCGCGTCGCTGGATTTTTCTACCGTCTCGTATATAATATGCGCGCAGCGCATGTGTTGCTCGTTTCAAATTCTTCGTCGTCGCTTACAGGGAGGTTGTATATATGATGGGAGAAATGGTTGGTTGTACAGTGGTTTTCTGGGTTCTATATGTGTATACAGTTGAAATCGAGGAGTATAAACCTTTTACAAGTGTGACGTACGTAAAAAAAACTTCTCGAAAACTTTAGAACGTACCAGAAAAAAAATATATATATGTATTCTCTGTAGTAAAGCACACGCTTACATACTATACGCAAAAATAAACCCTCTGATGCATTATATGTATATACAAGATACGTATAGTACACCCATATCATCGTTTACGATCCTAAACCGGGCGCCCATAAAAAAATCCACCTCGAATCACCCCAAAATCCTCAAACGCATATACATCTATATATAACTAAGAAAGAGAAAGTATATATAACCAAACTTTGCAGAACGCTTTCGGCCCCTCCGAATAAATAAATAAAATAACACTTTCGTTTGGTGATATCGTATATACATCGCGATCGGAATCGTATATCGCGGTTATGGGGTTCAAGGTATCAAGCGCCTCTGCGTATACACACAGAGATATATATATATACACATACATATACGTAATGATCTATTTCGGAGGAGGAGGAGGAGGAGGAGGAGGAGGAGGAGGAGAGAGAGAGAGAGGAGACGTGTACGAGGTGTAGTGCGACGCCGTCTATCAATTAGGAGAGGCTGTTGATTGGCGCGCGGGCGGTGAGATTCGCCGGAGGGTGTGGGACACTGGCGTCTGATTATCGATCTCTCTCTCTCTATGAGCTTCTCTCTGCCTCTCTCTCTCTCTCTCTCTCTCTCTCTCTCTCTCTCTTTTTTTTTTATCAAGCTATGACCGCGGGGATATTAATCAACTCACTGCAGCAACGATCGAGGGTCGCTTCAAAAGTCAATTTTAAGCGTATATATATACCTATATATATTACAACTCTTCTCGATTCCGCACTGTGTGTATATAATGACCAATTTGTCGAATTTCTCTACGGCTCTGCCGAGGCTTGTTTACCTGGCAATAATTTGGTTTTCCATTAAGGCCGCAGAAGCAGAAGCAGAAGCAGAAGCAGCAGTAGCTCCCGCGGGCAGAATCGAAACCGATAGCTCGGGCAGTCTGGCAGTATAACGTGAAGAGCGCTTAATTTAATTTTCATGGGGGCGAAGAGGCGTGGGTGGTGGATGGAGGATTATGATAATCTTAATACTGCGGTAAGTACGGGGGTGTCACAGTGCGGAGGGGTGCGTGTGAGAAGGTTAGTAGCAGTATCTTGGGAATCACGAGGTGCGGTGGTGGGTGTGTATGGGTGTATGCAAAGAAGTCGTAAAGCGCCACGGCGATTGTAAGCTTGATACGTGTGCGTGGTTTATAGCGTTATGTTTATTGAATGTGTTTTATTATTCTGGTATTATAGAGCGATTATATTATCCATATATTGTTTTATCGGTACTATTGGTGTTAATGAATATTTCCAAATCTAGAAATGTATAAAAAGAAAAAATACTCACAGCTGCTTTTTATGGAGTATTGAACCCTCATATTCTTTCAAACGACTGGATTTCCCTAAAAATCAAATGGCCATTCGTTTATGATGGCTAGTGCAAAAAGGGGCATAAAAAGGAACGCTACCATCCTTTACCTTCATTAAAAGAAATAAACGCATACTCGGGGCCCGCTTCTCAATTCGCATGTACCCCGTATAACTGCGCGACCCATAGAAAAGCCTTCAGGGCACCGTCATAAATACCCCGCACGCTGGAAATGCCCACCAACGCACATGGATTAAATGGGCGCAAATATTTTCCAATATGTTTCAGCACCCCTACCCTTTATTTAACTCTCATCATTGGTATACCTGGAAGTCCAGTCGCTACTTCCACGAGAAAAAATAGCAGAAGCAGGCGCTCTCTTGTACAACACTAAAACTAAGACTACAATAAAGAAAGCAAAAATTTTCAATACAGCGCATGTAAATTATTTGAAGTCCTCAAACACAATTCAAAATCCCACGCGCAGACAATTGGACCGAACAATCTTTCATCGTATCAAAAACAAAAGAAAGTCATGGTTCCAAATTACTGTAGCGAATGACGATTTAGTAACTTTTCTTTTACCTTATACCCTTACCCTTGCACTTCTATAAAGAACCTTCGTTATCCCCCCGCTATCGCGATACCTGATATACTTTCGTGCATACTGCTGCATGTGTACATTGTATAATGCAGGCATAGTTCACAAATAGATGAAATCCTGAACGCTCATACAAAGCCATGAGTCGACAACAATCACTCACTAACACCCTGAAACGCACACTGTCGTATTTTTAATTCAACGGTTTGTGCATAAATGTGCGCACACGCGGTCCCCTTTTCGCACGGCAGGGGATGCTTGATTTTCCCGTTGGGTCGATTAATTTTCAAAGGGAGAACGAGAGAGAGAGAGAGAGAGAGCAGAGAGATATATATTTTTTCGCTAGCGAGGAAGAGAGAGTGTGTGTGTATAGATATATAGGTAATACGCGTGGCGGGATTTTCGGTGAATGCGGGAGGGAAGAGAAGCTGTTGGGTGGGCGGATGGGAAGTAATGGGAATCGATTGGGGTTTGTCGGCGGCTGAATGGATGGCCGATAGGGGAGGTATGCGACTGTATGTGTATGTATGTATATATACGTATGTATATAGATGGTTCGCCATTGAGTAGCAGTGACTTTTTAACTCCTCTCGGTTGGATTTTCTCGGCGTATTTTCGGCATTAGGTGGGATTCGTCGACTGATTAAAATTCAATTGCTTTCGTTTACTCTTTTAAAAATTAGTAGTATCGATTGACAAATAAAATTAACATACCATATAGCATCTGACATTTCGCAACAGATTCACCTCCATAAAAATACCTTCCACGACTACTACAATTCGAAAGAAAATGCAGTTCTACAAATGCATGACACTACGCGTCCATATACTCGCGTGCCATATATTGCAAAGCTACCGCAAGCAAAAAAGCAGCAGCAGCAGTAGCAGCAGGAGCCAAGCTTAAAAAATGCATAGCCTCTAAATTCAAGCGACGCGCGCGCCCTCTCGGATATTTGCGTTCAAAGCTGTCTATTAAAGAACACTGCGCAAAGCCGGAAATATGAGCCAGCGCCGTGCAGAGTGAGTGAGTGAGTAAGAGAAGAAATAATGCGAGCGCAAAAGGGAGAAAAATGGGCGCGCATTTACGCGATTAAAAATTGCACGTGCGCGCGCGCGCGAGAGAGAGAGAGAGAGAGAGAGAGAGAGAAAAAGTTTCGTACGGCGAATATTTTCAAAAGAAAAATGTGCACGCGCTCTCTCGGTTTATTTTCGAACGACGAGTAGGCGCGAGAGTTGATGGAAAAAGTGGTAGGTTTTGATATTCAATGCGCCGAATGTGCACCACGCGAGCTAAACGCGTGAGTGAATGAACAAATAGCCGAAAAACTCTCGCGCTGTTATATAGGACCTTTGCTGCACTTCTTCTCCTACATGTACTACACCTATATATAAATATACAACCATCGCTTGCACTTTACTCAAAGAATTGCGCGCGCAAATTACCACCGTTGGGTGTATACATACAAACCCGCTTCGCTCCCCTTCACGCGGGCGCGCGCATCGGTCGTTCACCCCTCGTCACCCTAGTCGAAGGATTAAAACTTGTGCACTGCTGTATACACCGCGATGTACCTATATATACGCACATGATCCTCCCTCTCGTCTCCAGCGACATCGTCCGTCGTCCACTGGAAGGAGCGTATACGTATACAGACGAGCCCCGGCAATCGACATGTCGCGTCTGTCAATAACAGAGACGCGTGAGATATACACGTATATAACAACGTACACATGGTACTTCGTGTGTGAACACTCGACTTTTTATCGTCATGTTTTTGCCTTATATATAGTCGCAGCACGATGAATGTATAATATATAGATTGGATCGTCATCACTGCTAAGTAGTCGGTACGGATAGAATACATAATTTAAAAGGTAAGAAAGAGAGACTATTACAGCACCGGCTGTCTGTTAAAAAAATCATAAGCTAAGGGAGAGAGTGTACGCGTATTTCGAAAATTGAGGTTAGATAAATGGACATAATATTCGCGTCGCTCTCTCTCGTGCTTGCACTACTCCTCGTCGTCGTCGGTGGAAACTATTGGATCGTAGCCAGCGTAGACGACGATGGTGGAGGCGCTGCTGCTGCTGCTGCTGCTCTAATGTGCATTAAAACTAATTTATACAAGAGGCTCGCCTTCGGCGCACGTGTATATAGCATAACGTGTACGAAGAGGAGCCGCGTAGTGGATGAGGACGTGTACGGGTATATAAATGCGTTATAGATGAGAGGGAAGAAAAATTTTCTTTTCGTATGTTCAAAGGGCTGTATTTTTGTGGTTGAAGGTTGAAGGAGTCAAGTGAAAAATATAATAGTCTTGGATTTTTATCAAAGTATATAACGAGTTTTTATATAGAGTGGATGCACAGTGGAGTCGATATTGTCTTCATTAACTAATCATTTGCATTTCCCGCTGTCAATCAAATTACTCGGTGTTAAATTCAGAGCCACGCGACTTCTGACATGAACTAAAAAACTGTAATTAAATATATATATACACATATACCACCAAATACCAATCTAGTACCACTCTCACATCAACGATCTGGAACAGATTTTACGTGGGAAAGCTACTCCCCGCCCTCCTGCCACATTAACCTTTTACCAACTCTCTTCCTTCCCTCATACTCTCTCTCTCCCTCAGTCTATAATACACTCACACAGCCAACCACACAGCGACCCACGCGCGCGCGCGTCTCGCGTCATCATCCCGAATTCACGACAACTTCCTCTCTTGGCCGAGCGCGTTCCCGAGCGCCAAATCCAATTATAACGCCACACACATATATACATATATAGCCATACGCGCGTCATCGTCATTGCTTCGTGCGAAAGAATCTGTAACATCTTCTTGTGTATGTAATATATCTCGATTATATACATACATTATTATACGTATACGTATATATGTATACATGCACTCAATCGCTCGCTGCTGTTTCACTCTCAGACCTTTGACCTTTTACCGCTCTTTGACTTGATGCAAAAAAGGGTAGGGGGTAGGGGGCGGTAATTAGAATAATGAGGGCTGGCATGAGAGATATAAAGAGAGAGGGAGATAGATAGAAGGCTTTTGTGCGTTTGAGGGATGCGCAACAAAAATTGCATCCGATGCTCTGGGCGACGACGAGGTTCGTTTGAGTTGTAGGCATACTCTGTCTGTGTGTGTGTGCGTGTGGGTGTATGTGTATCGTTTCGCTTTGTGCGCCGGAGCTTTGAAAGTTAATTAAAAATTAGCGGTGATTTCGGTCGACGCAAACGGGGATGTGTAATTAAGGCGAGGTTCGTTTTGTAAAGATGGCATACACATAGGGTGCAAGAGATGAAAACAATTTTTTCATGGAGAAGCACAGAAAAGTTGGAAAAATTGCCCGGTGAATTGAGATGATTTTAGTTGATTTAAATTGGGTTGTTTTGCGCACCGATGTATAAAGATGGAGAACATTCACTTCGCGAAGTTTTAATGGTGCATCATTATCGATTTGTAACTCTTTGAAAAGTATTTTTGATTGAACTTTTTATAAATTTTTCATGTCATTTTTATTACAAAATTATACCACCAGTTATCAAAAGTACCACTAGCTTATACACTTTAACATTATTACTGTATACTTCACTTTTTATAATGAAAAAAAAACACCAGCTTCTTGCTCCACCGTATCTCACCACACCGCACACCTTAATCTTTACAACTTTACGACGCGGTGAAAAAAAAAAAATAACCCATCAAACACCCGTCAATTAAAATCCCCACTGACCTGGAAGACCACCCCACACACATACACACTTTCTTATCCCTTCTTCACCCACCCGTAAAGACCAACGAACGAAGAAAAAAAAAACATCAACTTAGGTCATGTCTGCAAATAGCTAACCAACGCCCGTGCAGCGCGTGAAATCGCACCACCAAAACGCTCTCAGAGCGCGGCTAAATCACTTGCGGCGCGCGGTGCTTCGAAGTGAAACTTCCTCCCTGCTGCGGCCGGATCCCAACATTGAGCTGGCTATTAATTTTTCGGTAGGCCGGGTTTTTGCCAGAGTGAAGTTGGTCAGAGTAGTAGATTAATTCATAGGGGTTAGGAGGTTAGGTGAGTGTTAAGGATTGATATGTATGAATGGAATATTTAACAAAATGTAAAAATAATATTCATAATACTATATGTATTTTATATTTAGCCACACGTGTAACCAAAAAATAGGTCAAAATGAACCTTTGGTAGTAAAGAAAAGGTCCCTCGCATAAACGCCTAATTCCGTTTGTTGATCTACCCTCACGCTCGGAGTAGCCAAGCAATGACCCTATCATAAAAAACTGGTACAGATGCATGGGTTCTCTAGACGCTCATTTTTAAGGGTTTTCCCCATACAAATGTTTTAGGTTTGTACACTTTGATTTTATTGCCGACGCCGCTTACAAACTTTATTGAATGTATTTTCAGCCAATAGGAAACTAAGGAAATTTACCCACTATGCATATCCTTTAGCGTCACGGAGTTGATGTGAAAGATTTAAGTAGACATGGCAAGCAGATTCACCAGAACGACCGTCTCATACACATCGATTCACTACGTAGTTTTTATACCTTTACTTTTCTAGGTTTAAGTTTTCAACACCTTGTATCTTTACACTTATTTTACATTAAATCATAGTTTAATTTCTACGTATTTCTCGATTCATTTATTCAGCAAAAATCCTGGCATTTAATTTTAATTAATTGAATGCGATATTAGCAAAATTCTTAAAGGCTCACTTTTTGAATCGACGCTAGTACAAATCACAACAGTGAGGTTGAAGCTGATGCTGATCTACGGTAATGGAATATATCGTGGGGCAAAAAGAAAGAAATTTCCGTCGTGTATTATTATACATCAGTGTTATTACAAATTTCGAGTTATTGATCAAAATTGACCGACTATAATTCACAGTATGAATTTCGGATATAACCAACTCCTCGTGTTCAATTTACTTATCGCCATATCGACAAGCCAAATTTCCTATACCTTCAAACTTCTCTCCTCCGTCATCCTCCGAATCCATCGTCACCGCGACAAAAGAATCCCGTATAATCCAACTCCCACGATCGCCAATGTATACACAAGCGCGGGCATTCGAGAGCAGCTAATTGACGTACCCGACCCAGTTGCATTATTTTTAGATTTTCGGCTGAAACAACACACGCGAGTGAGAGAATCCGCTGATGCATCCGGTTCATAGTCGTCGTCGTCGTCGTTACAGCGGCCAAGGTTGATCATACCGCAGCGTCTCGACTCGTGGCGAGAGTCGCAAAAATGATGAATTGAGCATCAAAATTAATAGCAAATAGGAGTATTTAGCGGTTACTCTTGGGTACCTCTTGTCCATCACGATTACAAAAGAAATAGCAACAGAACAAGTATTTGAATGTACACGGGATCCAATCCTATCCGCACTCGCTAGCGTCAATAGTAAAACACGCTGGCACGCTGATTACAACGCCGCGGTCGAATTCGAGCGTCAATGCGCCGCTGCAATAATAATCCCCGCACGCAGCGCGCGGTAGTACACTCGAGAGGACACAGCATCGTTCCACTCCCCCTATACCGATGTAAAATTGTATCTTGAATAAACCAATGGGCCGTTAATTATACACCGCATAACGTTCTGTGTGCGCTCCGATTACACTTCGTTTAGATAATCCTGTAATTTTCGGGGAAAATCGTCGAATCGATTTCGCTCGTCACACGTGACGACGCGTTGTAGTTGTCTGGTTGTTGCTTTTGGTTATGGAAGCTTTTGCAGATAGTCAATATAGGCGATAGTAGCTAATTACATTATGACGCAATAATCGTAATGGTGCAGATACTAGAGCATCGATCGGCAAGTTATCCTCCGATCGATGATGCGCGTTGCAATCTTTCTCCCTCTCTATTTTTTCTCTCGCACTATTAATTTACTGACCTGAATATGAGACGAGCGTTCTTTCCCTCTCGCGAGTGACAGCGATGCGTCGAAAAAAAAAACGAAGCGAGCGAGAGAGGGACTATAGACAGTGGAGAGTAACAGAAGCAGAAGCAGTATATAGAAGCAGTGGGAGTTGAATAAAATATTGCGACTTGTGCGTATACCGTGGAGAGAGGGAATCAATATTCGTTAAAGCGTGTCGCGATGTGTGATGTTTTTCACCCCCCCACCCCCATAAAGGTAATTAATAGAGGAGAGTTTTTCTTATACTTCTATACGTTATACAGGGGCGGTGAGAGGTGTACCGATGATTTGCGGTTGCTCGAGGACTGATAACTATATGAAGTGTACGGGAGTGGTTTACTACAGCTGGTAACCGTGATTCTCCTTTTCTTTTAAGCCAAAGTTCTGACGGAGCTTTTTTCAATATTGACAATGTCTGTACGGTATCAACGATAGAAGTCGTGAAAATTTTTGTACTTTTTCCTTCTGCCCAATCGTATTTATTATTACATAACATTATATACAAATCAATATCTCCGAAAATCATCGCACAGCGAATAAACCTCGCCCCCACCGCAACCAAAGCCCCTATATACGCGCGGCGTTCCCTTTATCAATGACCTCTGCTACTCACTCACTCTCTCTCTCTCCCCCGAGTTCTATTTCATGCGCCTATATATATATGTGTGCATTACGGCAATTACATTCTCCTTCCGCGTGCGGCGAAGCGAGAGCGACCACGCGACTTTCTCTCTCTCTTTCTCTCTCTCTATTAGAGCCACAGTCGGTTTCGGCGTTTATTTATTCGGTGTGTATCAACAGCATTCGAAAATGCACATCACTGAAATTGCACGCGCGTGTCGCTCCGGTAATTCAAATTTATTAATTAAATCTACATTAAGCGATGTTATATGTATAAGTCATGTATTTGAAATTCTGAACGTTCATAATGAACGAAACATTAAATTAAAGTTTCTTATTTTGATTAGAATTCATCGGAGTAGCTTTAGTAGTGACTGCAAGAGTGAGAAGTGACGAAATACAGTTATTATAAGTTTATGGCAAAAATATTTCGTTCACCATGAATGTTCGAAATTTCAAACACCTTATAAGTCAGAGATTTCACTTGATAAATATCTCTTTCTCTTCGTATCGTGTCACACTCTCTCGACAGTATAACCGCAACGATATATACCTATACAATATAGCTGCCTCAATAATTATTATTACGTAACAACGAGACATGCTATAAAAAGCAATCAACCCCGATACATATTATACACTTCTGGAACGTTCAAATTCGAATACAATCTATAGCTTCGTGCACACCGATATCGTTTCTTTTTCCTCTCTTACTCTCACTCTCTCTCGCTCTCTCTCTTTCTCTTTCCCCCTTGCGTCAACGCGCGTCTCTTTCATCTTTCTCCTTCAGTCGCACGCACGCACGCACGCATATATTCCATCGGCCTTTCTCCCCCTCGATAGTATATACGCGCACTATATACACGTCCATCCCCCTTCCGAAACGCGCGGTGGCGAGTTATGGTGAGAATTATCGCGCCGGGAGAAACGGGGTCGCTAGCAACTGTATACATATATATCTATACGTACGGGTTCAAAGATCGCGTTTGCTCTTTGTGTATATCCTATGGTATATACTCGTGTAGGGGAGGTACATTGATTGTGTATTACTTTGTCGTGGGCGTTGGTGATGGTGTTCATTGTCGAGTGGTTGGATTTTGGCGGGAGGATAAGGAGTATTGACGTACGACGATGATGTGTTGTATAAGAGAAGAAAGTATAGCAGGTTGATTTGTAATCTCGTAAGTGTCGCTGTTCACTTGGTAATGTTACGACTGTCGACGTCTTTGTCCAGGCAACTCTTGTGGAGTAAAACTTTGATATCCAATGTTATCGTGCGTTTTTCGAATAGTTATGTATACAAAGTGTCATGTGTCCCATATTATAGTTGAACTATAGAGAATCGAATGCGATATATATACTTACAATCAATTGTATAAAAAAGCAGTGACGATAACAACGTGCGCATTAATTTCATCTCACAACATATTGATTCACCCAAGCTATGTTATTATAGGATCGAGGGAGAAAATACCGAGAGAGAGAGAGAGAGAGAGAGAGAGAGAGAGAGAGAGAGAGAGAGAGAGAGAGAGAGAGAGAGAGAGAGA
>JAYJLV010111593.1:0-11240 GCA_036873485.1 Torymus texanus | reverse complement strand
TAGAATTTTCGGAAATAATATAAAAATTTTTTACGCGGGCGACTATATTAGGTTATAATCACGAAATGTAGTAAGTAATACAGTCATGTAGTGATGATTATACTCTGATTTGGGGCATATAGTAGCAGAGTATAGTAGAAGATTGTAACTATGTAGTAATGATTATATTCGGAAATTGCAGTTCGATTCAGATACTATAGTAGTCACGTATAATAGAGCGAAAATACTATATTCATTATTATATGTAAGACTATAATTATTTTCTGTAAGGGATTAACCCTCCTGATCTATAAATTTGCCTAGTCCATTTCATTTTGTTAGTATAATGTTCACCTAACTATACTTGCGACAAACATTACTATCACCGTCCATGACACCATCGTAGTATTACACGCTCTCTCAACACATCTCATTTTCCCGAAAATTGAACATCAAACGCAACCTAATCTCAGCATCTCAAATTTTCATTCCCAACACACACACACACACACACATATATATATAAACATTAGCTTGCATCCACATTGCACAAGGACGCGCAAAGTGTCGCCGTCGCGCGTTTATATACCTTACTTACGTGTCGCGCCGTCGCCGCCGTAATTGGACATTCCGCCGGGCTAATGTCGTTCGTGTGATTCTGGGCCGTAGCCGCCGCCACTGTGTGTATTAAGTAAGGCGCTCGCGTGATTCGTCATATATCGCATTAGCGCCTCGGCGCGAATTAGGATGAGACGATGCGCGACGCGCAAAGCGTGTGGGCGTGTGCCGACGAAGTTTCGTAACGAGTATAACGCGCACGCGGATGGTTTCGAAAGAGCCTACTATACTATAGCTATACCGACGCGCCCGATTTATTTTCGGATTATCGCGCGGTAAGTCTATGTATGTGCGTGTGTCTCTGCGTGTGTTTTCCGGTGGACTTGGATTCTTAGAAGATAAATTTTCGTTGAGGTAATCGTGGAATCATTCATTTTTCCTCGAGTTGTTTGAAATGTCGTTTATTGTATACGGCTTCTCTTTAATGAATGCATTTTTGTTATATACAAGATAATGCACGTACTCGTAATTATAAGGGTAGAACGGCTCTCGGTAAAAAAGATTCAATTTCCAGATTCGAAATTATGATACTCACGTCGCGATCAACAGCAAAGCATCATCATCATCACGATCGTACACAGATCGATTCGAAAACGCATAAATATACGTACCTAAAACCGAAAGAAATACGAAGTGGATTCCTCTTTAATCCAAGAATTATTGTAGTTGAAAAGGCACAAACACACTCACACATATAAATCATTTACTCGTTACGCTAACGAGACGAAAAAATTCATGCCCTGTCCGTCTCTCTCTCTCTCTCTCTCTCTCTCTCTCTCTCTCTCTCTCTACGCACCGAATTAACATTCAATCCCCTCATTACTTTTTTCTCGAAAATTAGACCACGCCGTGCGCTCGCGTATCCTTGAATTAACTCGCCATTAAAATCAAATAATTTAATCGCATTCGTTCACGCTACTCGCATTGAAATACGTTCATGCGCGCGTGCGACAGTCGCTACCGTCGCTCTCACGTGTACGCCCTAATTAATCGTCAAGTCGGAAAAAGGCAACGCTCGGTACGCGATTTCCAAATCGCATACAACACTGCCGTCATATGTATATACACACATACATAGACACGAGCGCGCATGTATCAGTTATGCCGCGCGAGTGTTTTTGCGGCCATTGTATACGAGCGTTAGAACGTGTACGTAGCGAATGTGTAGCGAGCGAGCATGTGTGACGGATTGGCCCGCATTACCAAAATTGCGAGCGCTTTTTTGCCTCGCGCACTAAGTTTTTGCCTCGGCACTCACAGTACAGTTGATTACGCGCCTAAAATGATACACCCGCGGCGGCTGTGATTGATTAGGTAAATTGATTTTTTATGGTAGTGCAAGGGGGTTTGGAAATTATTAATTTAAAAGCGGAGAGGAACTCCCGGAATTTTTCGCGGCGAGGTTGTGTGTGGGATATACGTATATATGATGCGTGAATGCGCGGTACTGATATATTATCAGGCGAGAGAGGGAGAGAGAAAGACCAATGTCACGATTTATCTTTCTCCGACGTATATAATGAGAGGATAATGCATCGTGACAAAAGTGTAATAAAAGTTATAGAACAGGTATGTAATTATGACAATGGCTGTTTAACTATTGATATGTAACCGTCGTTATATATGAATAGCTGCGCTAATAAATTGATAGCCCATTAAATTAACAATCGTTATTCCTTGCGCAAAAAGTTACGCTGCACTATTTATATAATACGAAACTATTATTAGCTGGACATATATAAATATATCTTCATTGATCAAACAGCGAATCACAGATATCATTTTTCTTTTTTGTATTTTTTATAAATAAAATATACACATAATACGCCTACGCCCATTCGTTGGAAAAAAAAACCACGGGAAACACACTTTCCACGGTCATTATGCAATTATACTCCCGGGAAAGAGCTAAATTTCCATGTAGCACATCCCGGCTGAAAAATGCATATACGAGCTCGCCACGCGTGTACTCGATAATTCGCCCTGCGAGCGACACACGTGTGTATATGTGTGTGCATGGGTTGTGTGGGTGTTGGAAAGTACGGACTTCCATGTTACGGGTCGATGTTGACGATAAACCATGGGCGAGCCTCCGCCTCTCGCTTTGAGAGAACAACGAAAAAGTTACGTCTCAGGTGGTTGGCACGAAAGACAGAGAAAGAGAGAGAGAGAGAGAGAGAGAAAGACACTCGTTAACTTCGAAGGCCCACGGCTGTTTCGAGAGATTCAGTTCGGTACAAATTTGCGCGAGGTTCGATAAATTTTGGACGTTGTGTTGGTTCTATTTTTGTAAGCGAAGGAAACAGAAAGTTGTATGTTGGTAATTTTTACAGTATAGGATTCTCCGTAATTGTGTGAAATGTGAAATCAAACAATGTGTGATCGTTATTTGCTAGAAAGTTTGAGTTGTTCTTATGATATTTATTTATTTAAAATAATTGTATATAAAGTTAAAACTCAATATATCTAACTACTTTCAGCATTGCATGTACAGCCAGTCATAACTCGCTCGCCGAACCGAATGTCAAAGGCCAACAGTCGCATGATTCTCTGGTACAACTTGCGGCTCGTGACGACTTAATAACGAGAAATAGTGTAGGGTGAAATGTATATGAGCTGACAGGCAAAACATTTCACGCTGACTACTCTAATGCTCACGTTAATTCAGTCCCATGCAGTCTCGTCAGTCGTTGAAAAACTCTGTAACCGTTAAAAACTTTTTTTTTTTAAGCGAGGAAACACATTTTACTGTCTTGTAATAGTACATTTACTGTCTGGTGTGTTTTCATTAATTTATCGTTTGCAGGATCTTCAAATAGTCCTCGTTGTTGTTGAGGAGGAAATAATCCATTTCCTTTGTTTGTGTTATTTTCCGGGAATCTTAATGAAGTATGTGGTAATAAGGTATATCCAATTTCGGACACTATAATTCAAGAGGAGAAATATAAAAAGTCCTTATTAAGTCAAGAATGTAAAATGACAATTACACTGTACTGATAAAGCATTAAGCGAAGAAATTCGTAAATATTTTATAAAGTGCAATAAGATACATGCCTGTTATTCGAAAACTCCATTTGGGCAATCAAAATGATCAGATTCATTTGTGCACATATAAAAACGGACGAAAAAATATTATAGATGCGAAGCTTTCTTCCCAAGAAAGTAAAAAACATGCGTTATGTAGCTTCTGCAAAACTTTTTCCGTACGAGTAGCGTAATTAATATAAAGAAATGACAGAGCGATGGTGCTGAGAGTGTGTGAATTTCTCATTATATTCTAAACCTTAACTCAGTTATTTCCTTCATCAGGAAAATACAAACAACATTATCATTTGCCGATAATATTCATTTATCCCCATACACGCATTAATCTGCGTAAAATTCATAACACACCTACACCGATCATATTAGAAACGAAGCGTACGATCTCCAAGTATAACTGTAAAACATCTAAATTGAGCGCTACCGATACATAAATCACTATTCTCTTCCTTACTGTCAATCCCGTTCTCGAAAACTCACCCCCCCCCCCTCCCCATGTACCTCTACACATCTCAAAAAGTCCATCACATAGAAATAGACGTACACCACCACACCTTCACACGTGTACTAAGCCTCCATAGCCACGTATGACAGGCTGCCAACAATCTCGCGCTAACGAGCTGCTGCTGCTGTTGCTGTTGCTGCAGAGCAGAGGAGTCGTGTCGCCTGGAGAAATATCTGCGCGCGCGGCGGCATCTGCGTCGCTTTTTCGACGTGCGCTGTGTCCGAAGGGAGGCCTGACAACTTTGTTAGCCAACGCGAGCGTTGGACGCGATTTATGCTCGATATATCGTATGGTGTAGTATAGTGAGGGCGAGGGCTTGTATTGGATGCTTGGTTGTTTATTAAGGGCCCGGATTGGCCGTGTATGTATACGAATATGGGTGTATAGTCGGCGGGTGTGGGCTGCGGGGACAGTATGCATTGTTGTAGTAGTGAAGGAAAGGTTTTGGAATTGCAAGGAATAATTGGTTGCAGAATATATTTTTATATGAATTTTAATAAAGAGATGTCTACTAATTGAAAACAACCTTCTTATAATTGTAAATTTGGCTTTGTATATTTCTAGGTTTTTATAGCACTTGATCTGTAAATTTTTTCGTTTTATGAAACTAAATCATAACTTTGTCTCTATAAACCAATATAAAATCCAATCATCGAATGCAAAACAGCACTGGCGAATAAAGAAAATTTACAACCACCATTCCTCGACCTAAATCAACCTGCTAATTTCGATAAATTCATCCTCAACAAACAAAAGCATTCCAATCCAGCCATTCCAACCAAAGCCACCGCATCAATCCACATTTAATATCACTATACCTCAACTCGAGATGCACGATTCCTTTTCTCTCTCTCTCTCTCTCTCTCTCTCTCTCTCTCTCTCTCTCTCTCTCTCTCTTGTCTTGCCGTAATAACGCAAAACCCGCTCGGCACAACAATATAACGACGAGCTGTATAGCCGCTCTCGAGTCAAGGGCATAGGCTCCGATTAGACCGTTAAAAGGCGGAGGCAGGCAGACAGCAGAAGGGTTCGCTTGCTCGCTCGTTTTATGTCTTTACCGCGTGGCTGTGGGTTACCGGTGCTATATCGATGAATAGAGAACAACGAGAGCCGGAGCAAGCTGACCGCTACGAGGAGAGCACACCCATAGCGAAATGGAGAAGAGGGAGATATTGGATGGTAGGGGGACGAGTGTATCGGGTCACAGTGCAGTGGTATATTGTTGTGATGTGGATGAAATTGTTGAATTTCTGGTAATAATTTATAGGAAATAATTGGGTCTTGTAATAATGATGAATGGTTGAATATAGAGTGAAGAGAGAAGGCATAGTGGGGTTTTAGAGCATGAAAATAGGTAGTTTAAAAATAATTCGACCCTCTTTTAATAAAGGAAAGTTATTAAAAAGTCAGCTAATAATCAACGCTTGATTAAGGTCAGCTCACGAAAAATAATAATAATAGTTTATACAAGCAAGCAGACGAAGGTATTCATATTTATTTATTTACCAGAAATGATACAATGATACATAATGCAGCTAGTACCAGGATATAAAAAATTATATCCGATCTAGCTGACATCATATAGAGGTGCACAAAACACCTGTACATAGGTCTGATAGCTTACATACTAATACAACACTTATACTAACCTTACATACTATAATAAAGTTGGAATTTCGTTATATGCTATATTAAAATATAATCAAAATTCAACTTTGCAATTAACTCTTATAAACTTAAAAAGAATATAAGCTTTTCTTAATCTAAAATTTTTAGATATTTTCTATATGTCAGTATTTTTGATCCATTTGTTTTACAATAAATTAAGTTATAAGGTCTTAATTTTTCTTTTCTTTTTCTCTGTACCAGTTGGTAATTGTTTACTATATATTTATTACCAAAATTAAGCATTTTTAGTTCATTTGGAAATTTATTAAATTTACATAGATACATACAATTTCATTATTTTTGGTACATTTAATTTTCTTTATTTCGTAGGCAAACACTTTCGTTTTTACGTTTTTTTCCGCTACAGACAATTCTACCACACTTGAAACAAGGTCTTATGTTGATATCATCGTAAGCACGACAACGTTGATGACCTATGTATAGTTTGTAGTTGTTATTCCGTATGATTCTGTACGTCTCAGCTGCTACTGTTATTATGGCATTTCTCGTTTTCCTTTTCTTATTCTCAAAAATATGCTCCACAGTACAGTAATAATCTGTTTCCTCAAAATTTATATGATTTATGACTTCTTCAAGTGCGTCCCTTTCCATGTTATGATCAATATTAAACACTAATAATCTTGGATTTTCGAGTTCTTTTTGCTTAACATTGAAATCATGTCCTATTTTATTATTCAGTAATTACTACATTTGTGGTACATCTTCTTTGTTTGCACACTTGATTGTAACAGTACTATCTTTATTTTCGTTTATTTTCCCAACTGGTAGTATTATATCATTCAGTAGCCTGTTCACTACTATATTAAGTATGTGCTTTCTTTTTCATATCATATTTCTTAGATTTTATGATGATATGCTGCACGTGGCTTACTAACCTCTTATCTTGCGTTACAGCATTAGCACATGTTATCTTGTTCCATAGGTCTACTTTCTTTAATTAGCTTTAATTCACTTTTCGTTTTGTTAAGAAATTCTTGTAGTAGGCTATTTTTTCTCTCATTTCATTTACTAAATCTTTGTATAATATGAGATTTTCTTGTAGATTTGTGTAGTCACCCTCTTCTTTTCCTACAATCGTTAAATTCATTGCAAATTTTCACTCACAACTGCATCAGCAACATTACTTAAAATACTTACTTGCACTTTTTCATGTTCATTTAGTTTTACTTGAGCAATAATTTGTCTTGCTGTATTTTTAACACGTTTACGTTATGTTTGGAGGTTAAGTCTATGCCACTATGCTGTGGCCAGATCACTAGCTCGTAGATATTTTCTTTGCTTTAGTCTTTTGAAATCAGATTTGTAGAAAATGACACACACTATACAGCTAAAAGGTTTCCCTGGATGGTTTTTAATAAACTTTACTTCATCAGGATCTGGCGGAAGATTCTCGTCCTCCGCCATGTTGGATCAGATATTGGTATATATAGTAGTCTCTCTCAAAAAAGTGATGGATAAAATATATCATCACAATAAGAATGCTTTAATTGATTGTTGTAGACTCATTAGATAGGTTTATACAGAAAATAATATATAAGTATTTAAAACTGAATAATTAAAATAGTATAGTAAGAAAAATTTCATTCTCATATTTCTCAAATTTATGTTATTATCGTTTAATTTAAACTGATTGACAGAAAGTTTTAAATTGAGACTAACTTGATCATGCTCATTACCTCAAAAAAATAAATAAATAAATAAAATAATGAAAACCAATACGCCGGAAGCGCGTTGAATGTAGCTAGTCTCTTAAATAGATAATGTAACAGAATAAATAAGTGATTCATCTTACAGATCAAGAGTAATATAATAAAATTAATTTAAAAATACTCGACTTGAAATTCGCAGATATTTGACTCCGCATCACCATATCAGATTACCAATATTAAAAATCTTAATATTCAAAACGATAACTCTAACCAAGAACCTTCACCTCTATAGAATCCCAAAGACACGTAAAACATAGAATCATCCAACCTGCCTTTATACCACCGCACGCCGCACCAGCCGCGTAGTTTTTCATCCTCGCATACGCAGGGGCAAGGGATTTAAAATGAGCTGCGCTTGAACGGCTCATCCAGGACAATCTACAATAAAGACTCAGCGAATCGAAATAATAGTAAATCCCCCAAGTTATTCTACGCCGTTTACGCGGTCCGCGTGTATAGCGCATATACATATACACATCAAAGGATGCGCGCGGTGCACTTTGCTTCTTGGCAGAGGAGAAGAAGGGCTAATCCGAGGAGGCAATAAGTCATCGGTATGGTTATGAGGAGAGACAGAGGATGGATACTACGAGAGAGAATGAGCGAAAGTGCGTTTATCATGGTTGAGTGATGCGGCGAGGTGGTAGATGAGAGGGAGGGAGGCGGATTTGAATTTAGATTGATATTTTTATTTGCGGGTAGAAGGTGGTGGTGGTGGAGATTTACGGTTGGGGAAGCGGTTGTGGAAAGGTTAGGTGTATTGGTCTGATAAAAAAGACCTGATTGGAGATTTTCCGATGGTGTGAGAGTAAATTAAACGGTAAGATGTACAGTCAACTCTTTCTATAGCGCCGCTTTAGTTCCGCTTCCCCTCATTTTCGATATATCCTCACTCCTCCCCCGCTCTCGGAGCTCACTCTCTTCTCCGACTGGATTCCGATCTGACTCTGGCAATAATGCTACAAGTTAATGCAGTGAATTTATGACGTGGGGCACTCAATAGTTGACAGACTGTTACAATTACAATTCCACTACTGCCCGCTTGCAATAGTGCAGTTTCGGAGGGCGCAACGCGCGAAGAGTGGGGCACCGCTATTCCAAGGAAAATCGCCGAGGCTGAAAATTTCCGGCACTATAGAAAGAGTTGACTGTATTATGAATTTGTATTTCAATTATTAATTCAATAAGACAAGTGACATCATTTTAAAATTTCTATACTTGTCTTATCTCTACCAATTATTGTAATCGCCAAACTTCTACTTGAGTATTAAGATAATATAGAATGAGCACTGACGTGAATAAATATTCATCGAAGAAACCTTGCTACGCGTAAAAATCTCTTAACATGCAAACCAAAACTAACAAAATTCGTACAATCCCATTTGTCACCACTCCGCTGCCAAATCACCATCACCCATCGCTCTCTAACCATCCACCATCTCAATCTTTTTACGATCGCTTACTCTCTTTCTCTCTTTCTCTCTCTCTCTCTCTCTCTCTCTCTCTCTCTCTCTCTCTCTTTCTCTCTCTCGACCCAACCATCCACAGCCGCACCAATAGAAAGGGAAACGGCGTTTTTACGGCTAATTCGTGTAACTAATAGGCCGTCGGAGACAAAGGCGCCTTCTCTTCTCACTCACACCTCACGGCAGAAGGAGGAAAAGGCGTGGCGGCGGCGCCGCGGCGTCTATCAGACTCTTTTAACTCTGTGCGCTAGCTACTACTATACTACTACTACTACTACTACCGCCGCGGACTTCTTATTAGCATTCATTGTTGTTTACCGCGAGGAGGAGGAAAGGAGAGACGCGAGGGAACAATGTTGCCGGATGATAATTAAGCGTGTCCCTATAGCCACTTGTGTCTAGTGTTGCAGTTTTTTACGAGAGGGTGGGAGGTGTGAGGTGAGATTGGATCGCAGGTGCGAATGCGGGTGTAAAAATTACTTTAATGGGTTTCTATAAGTACTCGAATGAGCGTGGGGCTATGTGTGCGGAAATAATGAGTTGGTATCGATGGTTTGAATTTTCATAAGGACGGAAATGATTTTGATTATTGGGATTTGATTATTTAGGTGGAAATTGATAATAACGAGACTGCTTGTTGATTGAAAAATGTGTTTTACTTTATTCATTAACTGATATTTTAGCATGAACATATAAAAGTTCATTCGAATGAGTAGTAAAATACACGAAGGACAAAGCTATACTCGTATATAAAATACTGTACCTTCTAAATAAATACATGCTTTAAGAAGCTCTTTATAGATAATATATACCTCACCTTTAACAACATTGTCTACAGTTGCCCATTTTCTCTACGCTCTAATTCCAACGTTTCACTTAACATCTTTTATCCGAATGCACCGCCAAAATAGACGTCCGTAATCCCCAAATTTCATCAGCCCTCCATCACCACAACCCATTTCGCTCTCGTTTTCTCTCCCTGCAGCAGTTTCGATCAGACGGCGCATCATCCCTATATATAATGCAGCGTGTACTTCTCTAGCATCCGACACACACATACACGTACAGGTTTGCGGAGGTCGTCGCGCAGAGTTGCAGCAACAACTCGGAGAGGCCTCGACGGCCTCATTACCTCGCGGAGAGCCAAGAAGAAGTAAGCTCATTACTCGGGGCCGACCGCAAACGGGGCAAAGTGGCCGTATCTCCTGCGGGGCCGCCGCGGCAGCAGCAGCAGCGGCGGCGTCCCGACGCTCGTGCGCGTAACCGCGTAGACTGCTGCTGGTACTGCTACTGCTGCACTTGTATGCTGCATGGGAATTCGGATACTCTCTCTCTCTCTCTCTCCCTCTCTGTCTGTGTGATACGCGCAAGCTTGAACTGGGGAAGTGGAATTTTGGGTGAATTGTAAACGTAGTCCAGGGAGAGATGGGTATATCGGTCTGGTTTTACAAGGGAATTGGTGGAATGTATTATGAGGGGATGTCTTTTTTTAATTATAACCGAGGCATTGCTAAATAACTATTCTACCATAATAACATTTTATTCAAAACTAAAACTACTATCAAAACCATTACACGCTACCGTGAAAGCTTCAACAGTAGCTCCTCCTGTACATTTCACGATCGTCCCTCCGCGTTTACGCGCAACACACGGACACCGCGGTTGGTTATATGAGAGAACCTACTCCACTCGCGCGCCGGCTAATGGCTTATTTCCTTGTTTGTCAATCTGGCATAATCGCACGGCGCGCGCTACTACTACTACTACTACTACTACTACTCGTGGGACACCCACACCCACGCGAGAGACTAGTGCGCTGCACGCTGTCATTGTTCAACGAGCGACACATTTCATAAGCTGCGAGCTCGGATTCCACAGGCGCGTGTTTATGTACGTATCGAGTGCGAGGCGTGAGGTGAGGGTGGATGTGAAAAGAGTGTAGCCGTGATGGTTTGGTCAATAATTAATATGGTATTGGAAACTAAGTTTGTTTTCGTAAAAATGTTGTAATATTGTACGTTTTATAACGCGGCATGTTTAAAATCATAAAATAAAATATTTTAAATCGATTCTTATATACAGCTACTATAGCAACGAAGCTCCTGTCATTTATCAAAATCATATTCCGCTACGGAGCAATCAACGTGCGTGCATATATATATACTAGTGCTATAATTACGGATGAACTATTTCGGAGCAACAAGTTTCAAGGACATTTATAAACAGTTTGGA
>JAYJLV010111582.1:0-11242 GCA_036873485.1 Torymus texanus | reverse complement strand
ATCTGAATATAACTTTTCTTCTTGAAGATATATTAAATTAAAATATTCAGTTAATGTATCTCAAAGAAGAAATAATCATCTTGAGATGATTAAAAATTTTAATTTAATATATCTTCAAGAAGAAGAGTTATATTCAGATAATTTAAAATTGATTATGTAGGGCATGATTAGTACTACACAATAACATCGATAAATTAATAAAAAATAATATATTTGACCTTGAAATTGAGACTCCTCGAAATTTTTAAAGTTATAGGTATCTCAAAATCCTGATAGACTAAAATTATGGTCATATTTGAGATCAGCACGTCTAAATACATAAGTACGAGATGATAATCAGTGTTCTGTGACAGACCACTTTTTTTTTGTGTGCCTGTGTAATTGTCAATAATAAGGATAAAATTAATTGCCATAAACCGTTAATTTTATGTCTTTCCTAATGTACCTATGCCTTTTAATGTTTACTTTTATTGTCAATAAAATTTTACTTCAGTTATCAAACACAAAGTCTATTCATTCGATTACACATTCTTTTGTAAATTTTCCAAACCCCTCCTCCTTTCCTGCACAACCCACGTCTATAACCAAAACTTTACCAAATATACTTATATTCGTCATCCAAGCCACCTCAGCAAAATTCTCCATACAATTAAACCTTCACATAAACATCCGCCTGTCTATGTATATATAAATGCAAACGTATCGTACATTAACTGTGCGTCCACCGTGACTACGCACTCGCTCGGTGCATCAAATCATTCTTCATGTATATATACTGCCATCCGGGTTTTCATAGTATGCAACCCAACCTATACTTGTCGGCGTCGTGCGATTTCCGCGTGTGCAGTGCGCCTCTCGCCTCGTTAACGCTGCTCGGCGCTTGTGCGATGTCGCAAGCTGTGAGAGTCGACGACGTTTTCTATATAGGCGCGCGAATTTTTGCAGCCCGTGACTATATACCGTCAAGACGATTGATTGAGGTGAGGTGCCCCCATACGAGATTACGAGCTGTAGTCTTGTGTAATGTGGATATAATGCTGCTTAGCGTGGGATATTAAGGGATATAAAGAATGGATATGGTGTTTAGGTTAAGGTACTGAAGGGTTACTTTCGCATCAGGATGGTTTTTGTAGAATTGGAAATTAAATGCCGATTGAGATATTTTAGTAGTGTGGTACGGATTCGTGAGGGAGAAAAAAGTTTGTGCACGGATAATATTTTTCCAAAAAATTGTGATTTTCTGTATAGACTGTAACCGTGTGGGCCATGTAGTTGTTTCGGTTCTTTCTGCGATGGCAAATAGAAAAATTTTACCTTGGTTTCAGACGTTATTTCTAGTTAAAATTCAAAGCAAAATTTCTAGAAAAGATTACTAAAAATTACAGTGATACTTCGGTAAAAAAAAATGAATGTACATCGCATGACGATTGTTATTGAATACCGCTGGAACATTTTTGAAACAATCGAAAAATTTACAATGCGATACGGTAAAATTTCACATAATACCAGCCGCAGTAATAATTAGAGAAAATAAATGTAAAAAGACAAGTCTGTTGTTCCTTGACAGGCGTGAATTTCACATTAAATTATCTAGGAAAATTCTATCCACGTAAGAAAAATCGTCGGCGGTTTTGGAAATCCTCGAGTGCTTATAATTGACTCAAGAATTTCACAGCGCGATACGGTGATACAGCAAACGCATATTTAAACGGCAGACACATTCCTTTCTTATCAAAGCATCTGCTTATGCAAGAGGCTCGATGCAAACTATTAAGCCTATCACAGTGAAGCCATTTTAACGGTTATACCTTTCCACACCCAAAGCTGCGATCTTGCGAAATGGGCTAATAGACGACGAATAATTGCAAACCTGTACTTGCTTATTACGATCATTGCGAGAACACGCGAGATTGTATAATTGATAAACTCACCTGTTTGATGATGCTTCTTGTCCCTTGCTAAGTAGGGATTTCTTTGGTCCTCAGATTTCTTGAAGTAATGAAGTATATCGTTGTAACCCCAGCCAGGATTGCCAAAACTCTCCCACTGATCAAAGTCTCGTCGATTGCCTCGGATGTAAAGCATCGTGTTCAAGACGCTCGAGCCACCGATAACCTGAAAAATAATTCATTGTAGTACTATTTTGGGCTTTCAACGAATGCTTTCTCCTCGCGTAATAAAATCATCAAGTAGATAAAAGTGAGATAAGAGATCAGACGAATAAATTGTCACGTTATGTGCGATTCAATTGTGAACAATAACATCGATCGTTAAAGCTAGACAAAAAAAGTATCGTAGACCATAATACTTTGTTATCATCTTGAGGATAATCCTATATATACTAGACCAAATGCTCTTCATTACTCCACCAGTTACCAGTACGTCAGTACCGGAAAGTTAATTTGTTCGCCATACACCAGCCAATCCAATTCAATGACTCTCGTTCTAACCATATCCTAAATTGCTCCCATTTGCCGTGCACTCACCCGCTAATCACATATTTTCTCTTAGTTTTTTTCCCAAAAAATCACTAGCTCTTCGCAACTAGATCGATGTGTCGTAACTCGAGACACCACAGAGGCTTTTTCCGATTTCACAAAACCACGTGGCCCGTTTTTCCGGGCCAATACGTATGTTATATACGCGCGTTGTTTGCGGAGGCCGACGAGTACTTTCTCTGTGTACTCCGATTACACGGCTAAAAGCCGGCAATGCACAATCGCCTGATTCGATAGTGTGCTCGTGAGAAACTGGTTTTCTGTGTTCGCCAGCGCGAATGTATGGGGTTTTGGATGGAATTTTTTAATTGTTATATGGTATACGTTTGAAAATATTGTTATGGATTTGGGATGCATAATAACATTAGAGGTTGAATATTATTGGACTAATGATATTCTAGTTTTATAAAAGTATTATATGCTAGTGTTTATATTTTATTCCTATGAAAAATTACTAGACTGAATATCGTTGTATCCTGTAATTATTTATGATATTAATAACGAATGAAATGTATGATTAGAATTTTATATATATGCCAAGTTGTCAAATAAAGCATGAATTCTATATCATTAACAATTATAACATTTGACGCACGTAATTATCCTTACAAAATATTTATCATAATTACTATTTGCAGGAAAAAAAACAAAACGAACATATGAAGTAATTAACCTTTCTATTGCATAAAAACCATTAAAAGTGTACGTTCCCGTTTAACCAGAACCTTAAAATTACAAAAAAAAAAGATTGTGCGCCTACTGTTTACGCGATGATTGAATCGAGTGATAGTCTTAGCCACACGCACATTATAAAGTTGCGGTCACATTGTCCTTTTTTATGATGCTTTCATAAAGGCCAAAAACATGCATTGTTATTTTTCAACGCGTTTTTTTTTTTTTTTTACACCAACGTATAAAGTTTTTCATAATAATCGAGCTTAAACCGCTCCGTCATCCGGCCTCGTGTGACTTACGTTTGAATTATATTAAAATTTTTTTTTTTTTTTTTTTTTTTTCATACCTTTTTTTAGTTCTTTTTCTTTGATTTCATCATTATTTTATCTGCAGAATTTGTTGAATATACAATAAACGCGTACAAATGAAAATCTAAATGGAAAAATGTACAACTACAAAAAAAGAAGAAAAAAACTGAAACGCACTCAATTAATTTTAATTACACATATATACGTGTGTACATGAAACCATGTGTATGAATATAGTAAACACCTATGACAAATGTACCTGCACCGCTAGGCACAAAAACCACAATGAATTGAAATTATTTTCTAGCAAATTTCAAACCTAACAACGCATTTTTCTCTTTCACCTACATACACACACACATACTACTACGTTTCCAACAAAACTCAAGAACGAACTTTATTTCTACTACTTCAAAAAAAAAAGCAAAATCCTTGTTTGTCCCACAATGCGCTGGACTACCGCATCGATTACAGATTCTGCGGAAATTTTGCGAGTATACGCGTGCGCGCGCGCGTACGGCTGCACGTACGCACCCAAACCCGTCGAATTTAACTTTCACTCTGACCCGGTTTCGCATTTCTTGCTGTGCTCTCTTACCAAAGCGCACTTGACACTCGCGTGCAATTACGATTACGCATATACATATATATGCATATACGCACGTGAGAATATACGTACCTACCTTATAGACGCGTGCATTGTTCTTTTCATTACCTTGCGGGTGTTGTGTGTATATTTCCACGAGTTTTTGCGCCTGTTAGGGTTGCACGATGATAATGGAATAATATATCGGGTTATGTTTTTAGTAGCCCGGCTAGAATCAATACTTAAAGAGTACGTGCGAGGTAACGTTATGAAAGATTGTATTGATTAATCTTTGAAGTTCTATTAATCTTGGCGAAATGATGTTAGAACGAAGTATTATAATAGTACACGTGTATTACGTATGTCGAATTGTAGATTGACAGATATTAATGTACAATATTGTCGTATTATTATATAAGAGAAGTGTGCAGAAGCATCGAATGGTATATTAATCATCGTAGTATTACAACCAGGTCTGGAGAAATTTAAAATTCCCGTGAATGCAAGTACGAATTTAGATCAAGTATAAGTAAAAAAAAAATTAACGACGCATAAATCTTAACCCTGAAGTATGTGTATGCAATAAGAAGGAAAATCCCGCTGTGTTAATTGCAGCTATGCA
This sequence comes from Torymus texanus, assembly GCA_036873485.1. NCBI lineage: Eukaryota > Metazoa > Arthropoda > Insecta > Hymenoptera > Torymidae > Torymus > Torymus texanus. The sequence continues at coordinate 6,553 of JAYJLV010111582.1, read as the reverse complement.
GCGGACGGAAAGCCCGAAATTTCATCGTAAAAGCGATAGTTACTTATCATTTAATAGCCCTAATAAGTAGAATTACTTAATCGGGTATTTCGCTCTTTCAGAACTCGTCTACGTGAGTATTTGTAGTGATAAATGCACGGTCATGAATTCCGTTTATATTATTTTATTGCATCCATATAATATTTCATTTTTAATTCTTACATTATAATGATATATATAGATTTACAACTACACAAGTCTTGTTTAGAAAAAATAAATTTTAAAATTCGCGTTGTGTATAATCGTTGCAATTCAGCATCTAAATATAAATCAAATGAACCTACGTTAATTTGGAAATAAAAGCTTTCTCTTACTATAAATAAAAGAATTTATTTAGATTACCACGTAAGCTCTATCATAAATAACAACAGTCCATTCATAAATCAATGTATTCTTGAAAAAAAAAAATTTACTCTTTAACGTATACATACTTTCTACCTGTTAAATTCTCGACAACCGCGCATTTGAGACCGCAGACAAGACTATAGTTCACCACTACATACAATTGTATACCAAATCATATTAGTTCTTCCATCTACAAACCATATATATACAGCGACCATTTCCGTGGCTTTTCATCAAACTTCTCATCGAGGTACCGGCGATTCGCCACTCACGTCGCATACGCGTGTTACATCGCTTCACTACATTCTCCCTTCCGAAACTATCGACAACCAACTGTCCTGGGCGTGTCTCTCAATTACTCGCTTTTTTTATTATTTTTTTTTATTCGCCAGCGCCGCGAATTTCGCAATTACGTAACATCAGGTATGCATTAACGCGTGCTTTCGTTTAATAAACCGCGCTTGAAATGAGAAATGGACGGTCGGCGTCGGGCTGCAGCAACACACAATTGTACGCGTCTGATAGCCATTTGTAACTGCCGTCAACGTTGCACCGCTTTCCTTCCTAATTGTAGCTGGGTTGGCGCGTTACACGCGTTGTGCAATGGATCGGATGTTTATGTGAAGTTTATTTTATGAGCCGTGAGTATCGGATTGCAATGATTTTATTAAGATATGATTTATTTGGAATGTTTAAGAAACAAAAAATGTTAAGTATATAGAAGTGGAGAATATAATCAAATGTTTCATTTGAAGTGGTGGTGTTAAAATATAACATAAAAATAATTGTGTCTGTAATATTTCGTGGAGATTAATGTTCCGTGGTACCCCTGATAGAAATTTGTCTATTAAAAAATAGGGCATAATCTCAGTAAATAGCCAAGGGAAATGACTAATTATTGGCTTCCGGTGAAACGCTTTTCCTGACATTCGCCCATTTAATAGATTGGGAGTAACATAACCTAAGTTTCGAATTTTCGTTTCAAGTTTTCTTGCAAACTTGACTTTGAAGTAGGTGAAATTCAACAATATCTAAAAGTTTAGGAAAATGTAAACAATATACAGGGACTAAAAGCTAATTTGCAGCTCTCCTTTCATAAATATTCAGTAAAATTTATTTATTGACATGAATCATTCTGTCTCTCTCATTTCTCGTCATAATAATAAGCTTTTTCTTAGCCATTTTTTGACTCATTGTAATGGTCTACTTTAATATCTTTAAAATGGCCAAGAATAAACTTGTGCCGATCATCAAAAAATCCACTCCATTTTTTGATCAATTTAATGTTCGAATAATGTCGAAAAAAGCGTTTCAGCGAGATCTAAAAACTAGACAAGAAAAGTACCTATTTTATGACCATAAGTCTAAAATAAATCGTCAATTATTGGGTAAAAAATTTTTTAGATTTCCACCAGGGACGTAGCTATGAAAATCAATGGTATCAAATAACGCTGGAACTTTTAAATTTAATGCATGCGGTATTTGGGTAAATTTAGTATTTGCGCTAATTTTAAAAAATTAGATATAAAAACTTTTTACAACTGTAACGTGATAGAACTAAAACAGTTTGGCAAACATTACTCATAAGCAAAAACAGAACCGTTCGAGGATACTTCCGCGTATTTCCTATTGAGCTGTATATTCCAAATTATATTACCACCAAATCCAGACTATTAATACAAATGTATTGTACGAATACAACTCATTGAAACGTAATAAACAGTCCTCGAAAAGAAAAAAATCATTACACAACAATGGACAACTACTCTCTCGACGAATACTTCATGTTTATACAATTTTTTCCATTATTCAAGCCGATCGCCATCTAAATTTCTTCCCTATACATAGCGCAATTCGAAAGCCTCTCTTACTATAGCTCGCTGCTATTCAAGCGCCATCACGGTCCATTAGCTCTCATGCGGCGTACATTATACCGATACACCTGGCGCGCACCGTTTTAAATCTCCCTCGATATGTATATAAGGCACCGCGCAAAAAACAATGAATAATAAACAACGACTACACACTTATACATATTGTATATTACAACAACCGAGAGCGTGAAAGAGAGGAGAGAGAGGGAGAGAGCGGAAGCCTATACATTAAAATCGCTAGTAATCGACGGCCGTTTAACCAGCGTTAAAAGGCCAAACGGTCTGTTATTATACACCTCTTTGCGAGGCGACGACGTGCGGGCGTGTAAATGTAAACGTGTGTGTGTGTGTGTGTGGAAAAGCGCTCGTCAAAAAAAAAACAAAAAAAAAACACCGACCAGCGGCACCCGCGAGCAATGGCTCAATTGCACGCGTGGATTTGCATCTTTTCACTTTCTTCCCGCGTTGCGTAGAGTTAATAAGCAACCTTTTCAGTGGCATTTTTTGTCCGTTTGTATGTGTCTGTGTGTGAGAGAAGCTCTCATTGTCTAGTGCGGCGCTATTGTCTAGTCGAGAGTATTAGGGAGCCTGTATGAGAGTATGCGCTGCGCAGAAAGAAACTTTTCGCGCGTCAAGGTGCGATAGAAATTAGAGGCCGCAGCCAAGCGGGTGTATATTTGCAAAGAAATAGGAAGTGTCATGTATTTTTTTTTTTAATGTATTTAAATTTTTTTAGGGCAAGATTGTTCGTATTAGTTCTAACGTGATTTGTGATAAATAATCGGACTGAATTTGAAAATTTTGTAATATGCATTCGTTAAAACACCATAAAGTGAGGAACATAAAAGAATCTTCCTTCGCCTCTATTTTTTCGTCTGATGGGCATCGCAAGAACTACCAGCCCGACTCCTGCATTGAAAAATTCCAATCTCTTTCTACATACATATATACATTTTGGCGCAGCATCCCAGTAAGAAATCAAAAGTGACATTGGATCCTTGAATCGTGACCTCGATATACCGAATGCCGCGACAAAAGTCGCTTGAAATGATGGTATCTGCGAGAAATTTGCTCTTGAACTCAATAAAATAGCCGGAATTGCATAATTCACACCGTCCGTTTTTTTTTATTCGCGGTAACGTTGCGTATTTTCGCCGAAAAAAAAAGAATTCAATCTAAACCACGCGAACTGGCTCTTAGCAAGACTAGAAAGTTCTCTCCCATTATATCTCTTAATGAGATTAAAATGAAGCCAATATTCATTCTCCCATTGTGATCATCATTTTGAATATACATCGCGCAACTGGAATCCCGGTCAAGTTTACGTCCACTCCTCCGCGAATAATTAATCACTAGTGATCCTCTCCTTCCCACGGTAATATCATCGTACTCACCTTGCCTCTGGTCCAACAACATCTCCTATCAACCATAGCCTGGCACGCTGAATCTTGTGGCTGAGTCCTATACTTCCAATCGAGCTTGCTTTTGTGCAGATATAACGATAATATCGGCACATCGGTGATTTCAGTCTCATGACCACCTGCTTCTAATAGTAACACACTCCAGTCTGGATTCTCGGTAAGTCGATTGGCAACGACACTACCAGCTGAACCACCACCTACGACGATGAAATCATACTCCCGGCGAAGCTCACGTTGAACACGTGGATGATTCTCCGGGTCCATAAGGTCATAGTGAAAGTAGGCGATTGCGGCGATGAGAGCTGGCACAAAAGCGGCGATCTTGCCGAACCCAAGAAGCAGCGTGCCGGCCTTCACCGCGCCGGCCACTACTGTCGCCAACACCGCCACCATGGCGGGGTTAAGTTATGACGATAGGGTAAGGTTGTGAGGGAAGAAGGGAGGATTGGCGGTACGGCCTTGAGCAAGGCCGCCGTCAAGGTTGTGCAGGGAAACTAAATGGGTGCGTGGGAGGGGATGAGGATCGAGGTTCATTCACTGCTCGACTGTTCGGTACCTATAAATTATGAGCGAGTGAGTGTGTTGTCGAGAGAAATTGTTATTTTTTATTTATTTATAACTTATGTATGAACTATTAAAAGTCTAATTGAATAAATCGGTTTGTAGAAACTACACAGAGAGAAATTTATTTTTAAACTTTACTTTTTTTTTTATAAGAAAATTTACTATTTTTATAGTAGCGCTGGAACACACTCGACATGTGGAATTTTTACTGTTTTAAATCGTAACTTTCAGATTATTATTTTTTTGCTACTGCAAAAATAATAAAAATAGACGTCCAAAAGATTATTCTGTTCGTCTTATAAACAAGTTTAACAAAAAATTAAGTGTCAATGGATGCTTCAAAGAAAACTACGAGCAGATATTCAAATAATAAAATTTCAAGACGACTTTAGATTAATGACAGCTATTTAAGAGATTGTGCAAGTATATAGTGACTATGGATTCCTGGATATTAAAAAGTTTGGAGTAATAAACGGATAAGTGATTTTCCAAGTTAGACGGCCCTTAACTAGTGTCGTAAATGGAAGTTAACTGCAGAAACTATAAAAATTTTCTTGTTAATCACCGAAACGTCTTTCGGTAAAGAAAATTTTGTCAAAAGTTCAAAAGTTTTTTTAAGATTCATACAAATTAGAGAAAGACGTAAAAATAACAAATATTCAACGTTTTTTAACAAGATACAATGTATATGTTCCACGACGTTTTATGAATCAAAATAATCAGAACAACAATGAATTTAGGATAATGAACATGTCACACGTAACATATGTAAATGAACTTTTTTCCAAACTTTCTAAAATTGTTACGTACAAGGTGTTGATTATTTTCTTCAAACACATGGACTACATTAATCGGCATTGGTATAGAAATACATTACGAATCCACAAATATGATGCAAAAACTAAGTTGTATAACAGGAAACGTTGCGGAAAAGGAAATTAAAAATCTTTTCGAGGTCTCAAGAACACATCTATTTAAAATTCTAGCGATCAAATGTAAATAAGATGAAAGTTGAGTAGTCTAATTTTTGTACAATGAAGTAACTTTTTTTATTTCGAAAATTCGAACGAGACCTAGAATTTATTGGCAACATATATAACGAACTGAATTGAAATTAAACTGCATATTATTAAGACCATTATATCATTACTGATGAACCAATATATGCATGACTCTTCAATATGGAATTTTTACGGAAAAATCCCAGCCCATTTAATGAAATGACTTTGAACTGTTTAAAATCTCATTGACATTGATACCTGTCAGGACTGAACTTGGGAAACAACTTAAACTTTCACTACACAATGTAGTACAATACTTACAGTAATTTATTACTTTACCAAATAAACCATTAAAAATAAAAAAAAGCTAAAATATAAATTTCCAATATTCAAATGTCATGCGGATATTTTCCCTGAAGCGGGAAACGCAGCTCTAACAAAAACTCTTACCTCTTTCTCTCACTCTCTCAACAATATTTTCTCAAATCACTGATAACTAACAGCACATACACATGTCCATGATACTTGCCCGGTCAAAATGGTACGATTCCATTCCCCTGAGCAATAAACACTTGGAAATCATAAAACCACTTTAATCTCACGCTGCACTCGCTCTAACACTCCTTCTCCCCATTCACAAGAATCAGGACCGGCTAGTTTCACACTATTATACACTCACGATTTTTCATCCTCGGCATCTCCCTTCCTCCTTCCGTAGGGAATGACGGAAACCGTTGCACTCGATGCGCACCTCGGGCTTTCGCGTGGCGTAGTGAGCCGGGTAGAAATTTTTTCCTTCTTCTTTTCCTCGACAGCGGTGGCGGTGACTGCTCTTGCCTTTCAGTGACGAAACCAGAACGATATATACGTGCGCGGCTATAGCTGTGCGCGCATGATGTAAAAATTGCCCGGCACCGGTGTAATCCTCGACATTCTCGCTCGTTCGTGTATGTGAGCGGGCCTGTCGAAAGTGAAACCGAAAAATATGGTTAAATAGATAATTCTCGACCCGCACATGGCTGATGGTAGGGGAAGACTTGAGGCCGAAGATTATCGATTGAGTAATGAGCCGATCGTGAGAGAGAGAGAGAGAGAGAGAGAGAGAGAGAGCGAGAGAGAGAGAGAGAGAGAGGGGGGAGAGAGAGAGATGCGATATGTAGACTTACGAAGGGATTTCCGAAAATTGAAGGTAGCAAAATGGATTTTTGATGATGCGCGATGGGATGGACGCGGAGAATAGTACATTATGATACGGGTGTGGAAGGTGATTATTTACCGCATGAGACGTTTTTCGCACGAGCGAAGCGAG
>JAYJLV010111571.1:0-11242 GCA_036873485.1 Torymus texanus | reverse complement strand
TTCTCCTGAGCAGTTTGGTCGTGCCTATAATGGAAAAACGAAGTTTTTGCATAACGGGGGATACTAGTTATTTATTTAATTTGAAAAAATCTATCTTTTTATATTAATGATTGAAAATCTTTTTTGCTTCCTCAAAAAGAAAGCTTTGTATTTTAATTGTTCTGACGTTATCTTTTTTCATAGATTTTTCTTTATATAGAATTATCAGATAACCTATACTAACATGAGTATCATTTCGAATATCTATTTCAAATATATTTCGAATATCAATTTCCATGTTATTCATTCAAATCTCGCTGAGATAATCAGAGAATTTGATTACATATATATGCACATCCATACATATCTATAAGTAGGGGAAAACATTAAAAAAAACTGATTTTGATATAAAATACATAATTATACAATGAAATGTATGCGTTATTGATTTTAAATAATTTTGATTACTTGTTTTTAAAACCTAAATCATTATAGCATTTTCTAATTTGTATGAAAAATTTTAGTTTATCCACACTAGAGAGTTAAAAAATAAAGACATTTGATTCACATTTATAATTATACATCAAAATTTTTGTCTCATTCTATAGATCATACAATAGAAAAGAAAAATTTTCACTCGAAAACGGTCTTGTGACACTGTTTTAACCACATATCTATTTTTCTTATAGGAATAGAACGTGGAATATGTACCATAATAACAGTACGTGAATATATTAATACGGATATAATTTCGTGGAACAAATAAAAATGCTAAAAAATATAAATAAATCATTGACTATTTTGATTGTTTATATTTTCAAGAATAATTAGATAAATAATTTCAGTCCAATTTCGATATAAACACGGTAATTGTCATTAAATCAATTTTTAGGAAGTATCATATCCACAAAGTAGCAAATATGTTATACAATTTTATTTTAATATCTGCCTAAGTATTTCCGAGTTTTGCACATCTGATAAATACAGAGTATGAGTTTTTATCATTAATGCAACAATTATTAAAATAAATATTCTTAAAAGCTTTTTACTTCTAACTTACGTCCATAACGAATTAACGGTTAATTAGCAATCGATATATCTTCTACTCTTCACGAACCAAATTACACTTTAAAGAAGGTTCCCTTCTATTTAAAAAATTTCAACGACCAGGCGAAGACCGAAATGGACATTCAATCACCAACCCATAATCCTCATTTCATCAACCAACCTCATTCCCTTACAAACCTTCTGCAAACGAAAACGACCAACACCCTAACAAAAAAACCTACATTCATCACAACGACGGTTAAACAGTCGATTAACCCCTACCTCATCACCCTTTCTCCAATAAATTCTAATAATCATCAACACAGAGACAAAACACCGCTAATTATATCGGCGCACCTGCCGCGCGAGAATGTCACTCACTTTCTTTCTCTCACTCTTTGGTATAAAACTTTTTTAACGAAACGGCGCATGCACACAGACAAAAAGAAAAAAAAAAGGTCACACAAGTGGGGAATAGCGCACCTGGAGGAGGAGGGGCGGTCGGTCGTGTTGTCGTTGTCGATGTAGCAGGCACTGGTGGCGCTGGTGCTGTACCACGCATAGCGTCCCTACGGTGTGTTCTGAAATCATAATTCGATCGGTTAGATATTGAGGTGAGAGAAGATGGATTGGGTGTATCTGCAATGTTATGAGATTGTAGAATGAGAGGAAGCAGTGAAAAAGTATGAGTATAATTATATAGATAAATGTAATGATATTAATGGTAGCAAGGTTAAAGTGAATATATAAATGATTAGAATGGTTCAGATACCGATCATAATAATGAACTACAAAAATTTCGAGAACATTAAATCGTAATGGTTTTCATCCTTCAAAGTGTAAATTCAAAGTTTGAAATTTATTATTTCGGTTACTGGACCATTCCAATCATTTATATTGATACAAGTATACTTGTTAAGAATTGAATTTTTTATTTGTCGATTATTGTGAAGAGTTAATATTTTGTTAGTGTTTTACACAAAATTTATCTTAGTTTAGAAGTTTAAATAGTGAAATTTAGGATAAAATTAAGGAGATACAAGGTTATGACGTAATTGATTACTGATTAAAAACTGGTATGTTCAAAGAATTCTCAAGTTTAGCAAAAGTATGAATGATGTTATACAATGTAATAATAAAGAAATCATCTTATCAATACTTTGAGTACAGCATGATTCCTATAAAGAAGTCATGTATTCTTGTAAAATTTGTTTATTTATATGCTGTTATAGAAATTATAACATGTATAACTTTTCACAAACTTTGTTGTATTTTATATTGAAAACATATAATAATATAATAAGAATATATTGAAGTATCAATATTATTAATTTAGGTAATTATAAATTAGAGGAGTATGAAATTCTATACGAACGCTATTCACGTGTTGACTTTATATTAATTACGTTAGAAAATCTCCATTCCTACTCTACTTTCAATGAATATTATTTATCTCAATAATATAACCTACGTATGCTACCTTTTCTAACAAACAACCAAAAATGAAATTAAATAACTCAAAATTCAATAATACAATATAATATCTTTTCAATCTTAAAGTTTCCTTCCAACCAACGTTTGTGTTAACCACCCATTTAACAACGAAAAAGCATTCAATCTTCATTTACAAAAGCGCTCATTAGTCATTAGGTCTCTCTCACACGCTTACATATACACGCGTGAGCGCCACAACAAAATATGTTTTGAATAGTACACTCTCAACGTGAATATATAATGTTACTCGTCATGCGGCTAAAATGAATTTTCTTTTAAAGGAATATAAACGCCCTCACACCGAGACCTTTGACATTCAGTCTACTAGAAGAACCCTTTGAAAAATATATAAGCACACACAAATGTTATAACATTTTCAAGACCCCCTGTGGGCTAACGTGTATGTGTTTTCAAAGAATTTTTTTACAACCTTCGGAATTTCAAAAAAAGCCCTTTGTACATGCCAAAAGAGGCCGTGTTGCATGCCTTTTCTTTCAACTACAGCAATTATATACACCACACTCGACAGAGAAAACAACAAAAAAATTACCTCAACGATAAATACATCACGTTGAAAAATCACGTCTACGTATTATAACTTATCGAATAATATCCAAAGTTACACGCGCGGTCATCGAAGAATTATTATTATCGTTTCGAAAATACTAATTTGAACCGCTCGTCCATACGTATATATATACAAAAAAAAGGGAGCAACAGCAGCGACGACGACGCGTTATTATATTTTTCTTTTTGAACCGCGCGCTTGACCCAAATCCCGCGCGTATATAATATGTGATTTATGGTGTCTCCTTCCGTAGCTTAAAATCTGCACACATATATATATACAAGGTTTTCGGTAGTAGTATATATACGTACAAAGTATATAAGGTAGTTTTAACAAGCTTGTAAAATCAAGTTGGCAAAGTCAATTTTAGTATAGAGGAGAGTAGTTTGTCGTCGTATAACACGAGGTATACATTGGGAATAGGATATAGAAGGATGAGAGAATGAAGTTGCGAGTGTGACTACGACGACGACGACGACTGGTTTGTTCTAAACACACACGCATGCGTATATATGTGACTTTGAAAGTCGCTTTATTTCGTTAATTAGGACGGTGAGTGAGCAAGCAAGCACACACGAGGAGTGTATTGCAAAACGTCGAGGCGCAATATTATAATGATTCTAAGTAAAGCATTGCGAGGATTTCGCAAGTTTTCTCTCTCTCTCTCTCTCTCTCGGCCATTCAACGTGATAGAATTTGCGGCTCTGGATGCGGTGTATGTGTGTATGTATATAGGTATATGTTGTTGGGAAGGTTATAAAGATGGGATTTTGAATTGGGTCGGTGCGCGCGTGGTTATATCTCGTATTCGGAACAATGGGGTGTGGATTTATGGAGGTTCTTGTGAGAAATTCGAAATTATATATACGCGAGCGAAAGTAAAAATAGTATGTATATAGATCTTGTTGGTGAGTGTCGTCGTTGGAGAAGTGAAAAATTTGAAGAGAGTTTTTGGTTGGTGAAAAGAAAACAACGTGTAGTTTGTTAAATAGTGATTTATAATACATCTTAATACTTTTATTACTCACGTATGTACACTGAAACATATTTATAGTTAATGTTTTAAATAATTTACCACCAGCAATGATTGCCTTCCTAATTAACTAAGCAGATAACATACACGTATAATTTAACCATCATTTGTGTATATAAAACGTTACATTGATTTAATTTGCTCTAACTTTATCAAAAAACTATTTGGCCATAAAGACAATTAATTTATAACTTAAAGTGCTATCGTATTCTCCTCGAGAATACTATACTCGCTCGAACTCCGGATTTTATTCATCCGTGAAGAGGATGAGAAAACTATATAATCTTCTTTCGATGGAAATTAGAAATGTAAATTCTATCGATTAAGTTAAGTTAAGAGTTCAATCTTTAGTTTCAATTTTTTAACTAATTATTATTATATATTTAAACCTGCAACGAATCTATAACCCTACCCTGCCTTATCCTACTTATCTATTTTTTCTAATTAATTAATTCACCCATTTAATAAATGAATAAATAAAACCATTACCACCGCATATACCTTCCCATTTACATAAAATATAACTGCGCCTATCCATTAACAAAAACGCTTATATACTTATATATACACGACCAACTAAAACAAGAAACCCGATTCGGAATTAAACCACTTACCTATACAGCACGAGTCCAATGACTCCCGAAATTTCGGCATTGTCGTCATACACCTTTACTCTTCCTCCTCCTCCTATATACGAAATCCTAGCCATTCTTATCAATAAAAGCCAACGCGTTCGCGCGGGCATTATACGGCCTCGCCGCGCATTCCCATCACGCGCTCAGCTATAACGCAACTTTAATACGGTCGATCCTAAACCCGCTCGTATTATATACATTTATATACAACAAAAGCAACCGCCGTTGTGTCCATTCAAACGTGGTATAGTATAAGTAGGGAAACGGTTAAAGAAGGAGGATTTCAGTTTTGCATAATCAAAATTATCATATTAATGCCATGTGTGTGTGTGTGTGTGTGGAGCGATTAGCATAGCGGACCGCGTGGTTTTCCGTGGTGAGGATTCGATTGACGGTGTGTTGTCGAGGTTTTTTTTTGTCTTTTCTTATACGTCTTTTTGGTGGAAAAAAAGTCGAAGAAGAAGGAGGAGGTGGAAGTGGAAGAATTGTATGCTATGTGTGTGTTGTAAGAAAGAAGTTTCGAGGTGTATTAAATGGATAGGTAGAGGTTTGGTATATAGGTAAGAAGAGGATTTGGTGTCGGTTGGTATTTTTCTTCGGTGAGAAGATAAAGTACGCTTGGTGAGGGTGGAAAATCGATGGTACAATGAGAAAATTCTTGTAAGAGGAAGGAGATATTGGAGAGGGGAGGGGGGAATCTTTTAATGGCGTTTCATTTGTAAAGAGATGTATCAATCATTGGGTTATTGTAAAAGCTGATAAAGGATTTTCATATAAAAGGGAAGGTTTGATTTCATTCGAATAATTCATGACACTCGAGAGCAATTATTTTATGGATTATTTTATAAGGTTCATTGAATCGATGACATCTATTCATACGAAAATGTTATAGAACAGAAATTTATAATGTTTCTTCATTGAATATTACTCTACTATGAATTTTTGAAGAAGCAGATAATATAGCATAAACTGCTAATCATAACTATAAGTATTTTCACATTTAACGATGGATTATAAAACAAACGATAATTAGAAGCTACTGCGATTGTATAAGAGGAGCAATTTATATTCGCCAAACAGTTTTCTTCTGAAATATCATCTACTAACGATTTAATTGTGATAATATCAACGTCGAATGTTTGTAAAATAATCCTACGATAAAAAATTTGTGAAATTACAAAATTTGCACGTATTTTCTCAAACAATCAATTCACATTCACACGTCTATCAACTACTGCTAAAATCGTCACCCAAAATACGTTTAAATTAAAATTTCATCTCTACGCCAATAACACACACCATCAATCGTACCAGTAAAATCAAGCATATCATGAACGTGCTACCACACCACCATCTATACATTTTCCAATCCAATATATAATATCACTTCGAGAACTCTCCTCATATATACCGTCGTATATATGAACTTCGAAAACTCGTGCATAGCCACTGCTACAGCAGCAGCAGCAACACGAAGCGATTTTGAAACGCCGACGAGCTGACGTCACGTATATACGAGAGAGAGAGAGAGAGAGAGCTGCACAATGCCGCAAACCTGTTCTCTCGCCACGCACACGCATATACAGAGTGAGAGAGAACGAAGCAGGCAAGCAACGTTACGTCAAGAGAGGTTTTCTCGACCGCGTGGGTTGTATAGGAGCGCTTGCAGCAGCAGCAGCAGCTGTAGCTTTCGGTGGTCTTTGTTCCGTCCAAGGAAGATGAGAAAATGCGTAGTAGAGATGTGTAGAGAGGTGTGTGGAAGAATTCAATGGCATTTGGTATAGATGTGTGGAGGGGAAGTGGTTCGGATGGATTTTAGTGCTGAGGGGGTGACAGTGGGTTTGGATTGTAAGGACTAAGGAAGAGCAAGGATTGTTATTGCTGTTGGATTTTTTTTTATTGCGAAGATTTGGTTGGAGAAGGGGGAGAAGGTTTACACGAAAAAAAAGTTTTTTGAAGTTTTGTCGTATATCAGCATAGATTTATGTTGAATGCTAAAATTTAATTAATCGTGTTGAGAGGAAGTCGTGCCAAAAAAAAGGTTTTTAATGACAAAGAATAAGTATCAGGATTTAAGGATATTTAAGAGTTATTTGAGTTGAAAAATGAAGGTTTGTTAAAAAATTTATGAGCTGTTGATAAAACACATTTTTTATGCCATTCGTGATAAGTGAATGTCTGGAAATGGTGGAGTGGTAATGACATTTATAAGTAGCTTTGTTAACTTAAGTGATTTTTAACGTATTTAAGTAATAAACTTAGTATTGAAATTATTATGTTAAAATAAGATCTGATAGATAATTTAATTCTAGTATAAATAGCATGTTGCATTAAAGCAATATTTTCTAAACATTTATCTTGATTCTTGTTAGTTGAAAGTTTCTTTACGAAGATTTGCATAGTTTCTTAATTAAAATAAAAAACTTTCAAACCGTCATTGACTACATCACAACATTGAATATGCAAAACATATACCAAGTAAACGTAATTTTCTACATTACCACCTAAACAACTAAATTTACACTACAAAACACAATTACAACAAACACTACAATCCTACACCAACCTCAAACTTTTCCCACCACTGTACCACTCAAACCCTCCGACGTTTTTTTTAATTGCTTCTAAACAACCACGCAAAACTCACTTTTCCATGGCGCGGCGTTCACTATACTTTTTTTCCTTACAATCAACCAAGCCCGCGGCGTATTATACCGACGCTTCGAATTTCCGTGCGCATCGATGTGGGAAATCGTGCATCGCCGGATACATTATTCATCGGTTTTTCTCTCTCACTCACTCTCCCGGACGATTTCAAATTTTTCTTTTTTTTAATTTGAATGCACTTTTGGGAAGCGTTTCACGGGTTACCGAACGATCAGTGGCGGCTCGGTGTGTGTTTTTGTGTACGCGTAATCGTTATGAAATTTGTAGGATACAAGGTAAAGGTTGAATGGGAGAGTTTGAGCGCGTTAATGTGTGTGTATGTGTGTGGGAGGTATTATTTCATTGTTATGAGAACTTTTGTTTTGTAAAAGAGTTTGAAATTAATTATTGATTGTTTATGAAATGGTAGAAGTAGTCTTTACACGTATTTGTAACATTTTAATGGATATATACATGTGTGACATTTAAATTGTACTAATGGAATACTGGTACAACTGTAAAAGGCAGTTTTCAAATTAAATTGCTTTATAAAATTATCTTTCATTAGCGTAACGTGTTAAAGGTACTTCGCATTTAAATGCGTATGAATATTTAAAATCTTATTTTGGGAAGTTTAGATCAGCGTTATAATTGCTCTGCATAAATTAAAACTTTGGCTACGTGCCCTTCCTACAGAAGATTATACTTTCCGAAACTTCGGAAGCTGTGCTGCGTTATATTCGTTGACAAATCATTAAAAATAAACTAATCTAACAGAAAAGAAAGAAGCGACAGTTGTAGCAAAATAGAAAAAAAAACGTTATTGGAAAGTCTTTTAAGTAAAACTTTGTAATTGTTATATTAAGTTTTATTAGATGACATTTCATATTAATCAATTAAGTATTAAGAAAAGTAGAAAATTTTCTAATTTTGAAGAAATCTAAAAATTTTTTACTTTCTGAAAGTCTCAAAGAAATCTTCATTTAATATTTTAGACTATATTTTCTTTGAAACCAGCAGTTCTTTCACAATTTCTACGTCAAAATAATTTTTCATTTGCTTTACACCAAAATATTTAAAAAATATAATTCTAAAATTTTCACACGCTTCGTAAAATATCTTTGATCTATTTATAAATAAATAATAAAAGTCACAGTTTTGAATTAAACATTGTATCATTCTACTTTAAAACTATAACTTCTTCACTTTTTGTTTAAAAAAAGCTTTTTAATTTTATAAATGATTATTTTCCTTCGTTTCTAAAAACCATCATCTTTTACGTTTCATACACCCACTTCCAACCTCATGTTTATCTTCAACTCAACATTTTTTTTATTTTTCAAGCCACTATTTCCAACAACCAGATATTTCCCAAACCACCTCTTTCAAATTTCAAACATCATAATCACCACTTCACCAACTCAACAAAAATTTAATCTCCCCAAGCGCAACTTCGCTGATTCGCTTCATCTCGTCTCGACTCCTCGTGCACCTTTAAATTTGAAAAAATTTCATCAGCATAACTTTTCCACACAGCTCTTTTGTGCGCTTACGACGAGCGATAAAGTAAACTCGTGTGCTATACTATAGCGCGCAACATACTGAAATCCATGTTTTTGGAGGACCGACCTGTGAGAGAGAGAGATTGCGAAGCAACGGCAGTAAAAATTACGAGGAGACCCATGCAGGTATATTAGGAGTGACGTATATATACACGCGGACGCTCGACTTTCCCTTTGTTTGAAAATATTCAGAATGGCTTTTAGAGGTTTTTCGAGTGTCACGCGTCCTCGGATTTACCTTCTTTCATATATTTCTCTCGACTTTGCGAGTGTTTTATAGTTTAGCCGAATTTCGGTTGTGTATATGTGCTGAGATTGGGATTGAATTTGGTTGGTTTCTTATAAATATATGGACGGTATTTGAGGCTAAGGTGTGATATATGCGAGATTATCTAGGAATTTCTCTACAAAAGGTTTAATCTCATTATTTAAATACGCAAAAATACAGTGTATTAAAATGTAGTGGGAATCACTAAGTAGGTATTGGGTTACTTTGTATTTATTATAGCTAATTTGATTATAAGTGTCGAACCTTATTTAAAATAAACGGCTAGAATTGATTTTAAAGTATTTTATTGAATTCCTACATTAAATGTTCCAATTTACATGACAAACTATAGTATAATGCATTCGTAGCAGTGACGATGAGTAAGAGGAATGGAATAATTATATTTATTAATGTCTTCCTCATAAACTCTTTGATATATTTTGCAATGCGCTCTATATTCTTTGTATATATTTTAGCCTTTCATAAATTTCTCAATGAAATATTTTTACTAGAAATTTAAATTCTTACGAAAAGTCAACAAGTCTATATCAAACAAGAAAATCTAACGAGAAAAAGTATTTCGTCATAAAATACTAGCCAATTCAGTTCACCTATTCACTAATTCGTTGGCCATTTCACAATATAAGTTTTTATTAGAACACTCGATACTGTATATATAATTTTGTATGATAATATTCAAATTTATTCGATATGGAAACTAGAAACAGACTAAATATAAACGACAATAACTACGAGTTTATACAACTATTTGCATATAAAAAATAAACTAACATCAAATAAACGAATACCATCAAGCACATATCAGCAACATAAGACCATCAAGACCTATCATCTACATACTTTTATCGCTAGAGTCGCATACGACGATGCCTGGCATTGTTTTGATTCACTTCCTGTGGGCTAGATGACTCAATTAGTAACAGTATATACCTACATACTATATATATATATATATATATATATATACCATTCGATTAATAAGTACTTTAAATACAGTTACAATGCAGGATATACCAGCATATATTTATATGTATACGGGCACGCGGAATAAGATTCGGATTTTTTCTCAAACCCGTTATATAGCTCATGGCCGCTTGTAATATAGCGTTATATATGTTACTCAACTATATATGTCTATGATGAATTTTAAAGAGTGCGACTATAGAGAAAGGGAATGCAACGAGGATATATGAATATTGTTTAATAAGTGCAACGGTGATGGGTGTACTTATTTTTGATTTGGTAGGAAATAGTAGTGTGTTTTTATATATACGAGGAAATGCACATTTAAGTTGAAAAATGTGTTTTGGGTTCTTGAGGATACGCTGTTTTTATGGTCTAATTATATGTGATTATCTTTCCATTAATCATTTAAAATATGCATCTATCAATAATAAATTAATCGTTGTTATTTAGTAATAAAAATATGGTTTTATTAGTATTTCTTTGTATACGTGCGTTAATTCTAAGAAGATTCTGCAAACAAAAGAAAATAAAAAATTATCTCTTATTATAATCATTTAACATTAACAACTAAACATTAACAAAATAAAATGTACAACCCTAATTATACTCGTATACCAACAACAATTAGATCTTTTGAAGTTCAACCCCGTATGCCCATATACTTTTTTCTCTTACAACTCAAAATCCATTATTACCCGACTCTACTTAAAAAAAAAAAAAAAAAAATACTTTGCCTTAGCAACAACTCTGCATCCACGTGTATAACCTTGACAACTGAACAAGTCAGCAGCGAGGTACATACCAAAGAACTTCCAACCCATTTACATACCAACTATATACGCGTACAACACTCGACTTCCGAACTCATCGTAAAAAGAGCCTGGCATCAAGGGCGCATATACACTTAACAACTGTAAACCCATCGAACTGAATTCTCCTGTCACTAATACACACATACACACACACACACACACACACACACACACACACACACACACACACACACACACACACACACACACA
>JAYJLV010111550.1:0-11243 GCA_036873485.1 Torymus texanus | reverse complement strand
CACACACACACACATACACACACACACACACACACACACACACACACACACACACACACACACACACACACACATATTATGTACTCTAATGCGGGAGCCACATATAGCCGCATAAGTAGTACAAATTGCTCGATAACAATTTGCCGGGCGTGTCCTGTCGAATTTGCTCTATACTATGTGTACTCACTCACTGGCTGAGTAAATATAACGAACAAAACGAGAGAAGAATGATCACAACTTTTCTACCCCTCCGTATATAGCCACAGCAGCAGCACTTTGCAACGTAACACGTTAATGCAGGATAAATAAAAAAGGAGACACAGCAATGAGCAATCGGCCATCACGTGCTCTGATTTCTCTTCTGGAACGGCTGATGCTTCTTGTTCTCGGATTACAGAGTCCACTCTAGTTCTAACAATGGAGCTTTTAAACGCTGCCATGTTTCGTCGCACGGTGTGTGCGGCAATGTCGAAAATTTGTCGTCGAAACTCTCTTTCAAGTGCTCATTCTCTATGTGTATGTGTGTACAAAAACACATCATCGATCAGTCCTTTAAGGTCGACAATTCCACAAAACGGGGACTTTTCAGTATATACATGTGGCACTTGAGACTTCGAAGTCACATTGAAAACAATGAAGCAAAAGTTACAGTGAATGTTGGTGTTATTTTACGCTTGAGCAAGTATTATCATCGTAGTGTCTTCGCAAGCACCACAGGAATTTAGCTAGAAAAATTCACTCTTTAGTCAAACCTCCCTGCGTGCCGATTTTTCCTCCCCAAAAGATGGAAAAACGCTTTGACCCACAATGGCGTATTTACGCCAACCATGGGAACACTTTTGAAATTCGTAGCACACACACACACACTAAAATTCCACAACTGCTGTGACTTTTTGCTTCTTATGTATAGTACGAGCCCCCATACCATGCATTCTTCCTTCTGTCAAAACAAAACGACCCTCCCGATGGACAATGTCGCAGCGCGAGATGTCCACAACGACCTCCCTCAATATATCCACACACATACCTCAATGACGCGCCTTTTACTTGACACTTCACGTATATATACATACAAACAACGACAATGCGCGTGCCCACACGCATATCTATATAATGCGCATGCAGAGGAAGAGAGAGAGAGAGAGAGAGAGAGAGAAGACAGCCCCGGAAGACTTCCCACACCAACACACACACACGTCTGACACTTTATCCGCGAACGAAACTACCGCGTCTTCTTGTCCTTCAAAGTTTTGCCTTGCCTTCCTGTACACATACATATATATATATATATATATATATATATATATATATACATACGTCACAAGTGTGGCACAGTGTGCTGCAATGGCTATATGCGAAAACGAGATGGAAGAGGGGCCAGTGGTGGAACTGATTGCGCGGTGCGATAACGATAAATGAGTAATGGCTAACGGCGAGCGAGCGTGCGCGCGCAGAGCGTCACGCGGCCCGCTCCCGTATATGTATATGTATATACATGTGTACGCGGCGAAATTGAAACGAAGCGAGAGTAACGAAAGAGAGATAGAGAAAGAGCGCAAGCGCGCGCGATGCTTAACTCTTGAATCGTAATTTACGGTAATAATGAGAACTTCCTCGCGCGCACAATGCGAGCAAAGCAGCCGCCGCCGTTGCCACCGTATAGCGGCGATTTTCCCCTGAACCTCGCCGTGCGCAAATCTAATTAGTAATTATTACTATCGCCGGAGCAATTTCGCGAAGGAGGGAGAGAAAGAAAGAGAGAGAGAGAGAAGGAAGGTGGCCAAGTTCTCGGAATGAAGTAAAGTCCGCTCCTCTTATTGCCCCTCTGTGTGTGTGCTGTGTGTTGCCTACGCGCGTATGTATATGTCTGGTTTATGTCTCTTCTTAGTACCTACGGAGATACGCGCACTTGCATCTGTGTCGGTGTGTATGTGAGAGAGAAAGAGAAAGAGAATGCGTTTGAATTTTCGTATACATATATATGTGAGTGCGTATACGAACTATACAATGGGCGATCGTAAAAGGTACGCGAATTTTCTCGCGCAAGTATTTGAGATTGAATGCTTCCTATATACCTTTGTGAGGAATCCCGCGTGCTCTTTCGCTTTCGCGTATATATACGCGCGTTGTATAGTATCTTTAAGAGAAAAGAAACAGGAAAGGGAAAGAGAGAAAGAAAGAAAAAAAAGGAAACGCGCGTATACGTATATACGAGTGTAATTTTAAAACTACGTTTTTCTAAATCGCTTTTTTTCTGAGTTACTTTGAACAGATGCACGCGCGCAGATCAAAAGATTTATGTACTCTGCACACGGGCGTCGTATCGGAAAGTAATTCTATGATCGCAGAAGAAAATTGGTTTTGCTGATTGGTTTCGGGGTATTTAAATTTAACGCCCGTAAAACTGTACTTACAGAGGAGTACTTACACAGAAGAATAGAAGATCGATGTAGTAGCTAATTTAAGTTGCATCCTTTATAGATATACTGTGCTACGCCTAAATAATTACATTTTTGCAATAATACAATTTTACTAACCATTATTCGACGAATCTAAAATCATTGTCTGAGATAATTGTTCAAGGCAGATTGGAATTTAGACAAAATAAATGATTATAGTTTTATCAATCTTCTTTTGATTGAAAATATAATTATATTATGCGTACATCTCATAGTTTAAAGAAGATAAAAAGTAGGGTATAAAACGGCTGATAAAAAGATTTGCTTTATTAAAACATAAATAGCGCTATAAAAAATTCAATTTTATAACATCTGCACGCTCATAAAGAAACCTATAAAATAAAAATTTGTTACAAAAAAAAAAGAAAGATTTTTACTCGCATTTGTCTTATTGCGTATTTTTATTTTTCGTTCGATACTTATTTTTATAAAACGAATTTATAGGATATTTTTTTACGTTAAATATTGACTGTATAATAAATGGCAAATAGAAAAACCAAGTGTTTCGTAACTTTTTAAATTTAATATTTAACATTTTGATAGTTTGTATACTTAATAGCCATGAATTCTTCATAAAAATTAAAAAAAACTCGTGAATAGTTATAGACATTGATTGGAAAAAGTTTCTTATGTACAATAACAAGTACCAAAGTATGCTCCATATATATATATGGTCACATTGATAAAGTGTTTGAGTCCAATTTAAAAAAAAAAATAGAATTATAAGATCTGTTTGTAGGAGATCGATTACTGCATCCTCTAGATAGATATCGACACCTTCAGATAAATTAACAAAATATATTTAAAAAAAAAAGACTGTCCACTTGATTCTATTGTATTCTAACATTTAAACCATATGATTTCTCGTATCACCACGAATTTATTTTCTTATATATTTATATCAATTGTCAAAGGTCCTTTAAATACAGACAAGATACAAATTAAATAATTTGCTTCTTTTTCTAGCATAAATAAAATAAGTCATTTTCTCGCCCTGCGCGATACCACCCTTATAAAAATAAAATCGAATAATAAAACAAAATCAACAACCTCGCCAAACAGTACAATAAAATTATTTTCTCCCTAAGCCGGGAAAATTCTCCTCGCATCAACAATCTTGGCAACTGTCTAAACAAGAACCGTGTGATGACTCGATGAAATAAAAACGCCAGTTGCCCATTGATGATGACCGATGGCAACGAGACAGGCCTAAAGTCCAACGTCAACATCGGAAAAGGGTTAACGAAGTTTGCTCTCCTTTTATTTGAGTAACGCGCGCGCGCGCGCGACTCGCTCATGCCTTTGTGCCCTAGGAAATTTCTTTAATGTCTTAAGTGTATCGCTACAGCCAGGAGCTTTGTATCTGTTCACGTGCACAAGAGAATACAACAATATAAAAGCCCATATAGCAAGCGCAGAAGCGGCGACTATCGAACGCCGGCTCTTCCATTCAGAAGCACTTAACGGCAATCTCTTCTTCCTTCTCTCTCCCTCTCTCTCTTTCCGTCCTTCGAACTTGTTAGTTCTGCGCGCCGGCGCGAAGACGGGAACAACGTCTATATAGATCTTTATATACATAATAATAATAAAGTCAGCATCTTTCGAAAAAAAGCGAAATCTCCTCTCTGGCCCTACGGCGGTGAAATCTCTTCATACGTCGGGTAAACAGAAAATTACTTTGCACAGTGCTCTATCTCTTTCCCTCTCCCGTGGTGTGAATTGTCCCCTGAATCACGAGCGGGTAAGATCCTGAGCAAACAAGGGACTATTTTCGTGCCTCTCTCTCTCTCTCTCTCTCTCTCTCTCTCTCTCACTCACTCTCTTTCTCTGTTACACTCTCTATCTTTCTGGGGCACGAAGTAGAGAGCCTCGGCTCGCTGTCCCAAGCTGTGTAAATAACAGCAATAGCGATTTTATTTCGGTGTGGTGCGCGCGCGGAAAAGCCAAGCGACCGGGGTGTATATATATATATATATATATCCCAGGCATTATACGAAGCCAGTGCACGGAGCGCCGCTCGAAAATCGCTGGCCAAAAAGGAGAAGATAGAAGGTATATAGAGGGAGACAGAGAAGAGAGAAGTGCACCGAGAGAAAAAGAAAGAGGAGGGGGCGGGAGAAATGGAGAAAGGATAAGCCGGCGAGGTCTTCCTTCCTTAAAAATACTCGCCTTGCTGGCTATTGTCGTCCAGGGTAGTTGGAGAGCGAGGACTGCACTGTGTGACCCCGAGGAATCATGACGAAAAAATAAGGATTTGAGGGGTAAGGATAAGAGACGGGTAAACAGGCTTTGAAAGACAGTTCGACGGACGATAAATATGTCACCAGCGAGAAGGATATATAAATTTTGTTTATTTAAGGCTCGAGTGGAAGTGCGCACGTGGGGCTCTTTCATGTTCTATTGTATAGGAAAGAATCTGTGCTTATCGTAACGCCTCTTTTACGGTAAGTTAAAGATGGTTTTGTTACTTAGCAAATAATAGACTGATTTATGCATATATTTGTACATAGATTATGGTTCTGTGTATTGAACTATTTAGAACACATAATCAGTTATTTGACCGATGATTATAGTTATAATTCAACCACTTGATTTATGAAATATCGATTCTTTGAGAGCATATTCTATACTCTTTTATTATAAGCATAGTCAGAGCTCTATTAGTCATGGAGAATTTAATAGTCAATTAATTCATGAATTATCGAATGATATTCAGTTGTTGCACTTATCATCACGTTCGAATTTATGTCTAATAGATTTAACTCCTAATAAATAATACAAATATCGAGAGTATAAGTGCAGTATAAATTGCTGATCACTACTTATTGCTATAAGGTAAAAAGAATAGTATACGAATGACTTATTTAGTATTTATATATGTGCACGCTGATGTGTATTATATATACTAATATTAACCTATACATAAACTAATTTACAAAAATGATTATTATCGACCGTCCAAAAAAAAAAAAATTCATAGCCAATATATTGCCCATAGTATGGGAAAGACATGGGCCATACTTTTCATATATGCACAATATAAGGATGTATATGGGTAATGTATCGCCTTTGCGCCAGAGCCAAACTTCGGACATACTATTTCCCACGTAATGCCTATATCACTCCCATATTTTGTATTCGTAGAAGTATGAGAAATAAAGATTAATTTTTTTTTTATTTAAATACATTTTTTGTAGATTGTTTGAAGGCTTAAACGATCATCGATGCAAAAAATTGCTGTCGCTTCTAAATTCTCGATTTTTTTTTTTTTTTAATTCAACAACTTTCTAATCAAAAAGTAACGTTGATATAAATAAAATTATATAATATAATCATTTGCGTAAGGACGAAAGTTATCAAATTAATTGATACATGATGATTATTCATTTGTATTTTTTAAAACAAATATGAATAATTTCACAAGTTTCATTTTATTCTACAAGAACAACAACAACAACAGCAATCATAATAATAATAACAATGGAATACTAATGATAAGTGTTGATTATATTTTCGTGAAAGTAATAAACACTTACTAACATTAATTATAATTAGTGCAATTATAATTATTATTATAGAAAAATTATTCTATTATTATTATTATTATTATTATTATTATTATTGTTGTTATTCTTATACAACAAAATGAAACTTCTGAAATTATTAATATTTGTATGGAAAATACAAATGAATAATCATCATGTATCAATTAATTTGATAACTTTCGCCCTTACGTAAATGATTATATTATATAATTTTATTTATATCAACTTTACTTTTTGATTAGAAAATTGTTCAATTTAAAAACAAAATATTATTACCTGAAACAAGGGAAAAAAGCTGTTAAAATTTCATATTTAAAGGCTTTTTTTCGAGAATTTAACGCAACAGACATTTATTGCATCGATGATCGTTTAAGTCATCCAAAAATCTACAAAAAAATGTGTTTAAACAAAATAGTACATTAGGGGAAGGTGGGGCGTTATGGGTATTTCATGGGGCGATATGAGTATTTTCACTATTAAACATGTTAATCGAACTCTGAGAAAAACGGTAACATGTTTAAAATATTCATCGATTCTCTATCTACAAATAAGTAAACTTTATTATGTATATTAATGCAAAGATATTGAAATGTATTAAACTGAAGAAAGTGATCATTAGAAAACCCATATCACCCGATGCAGTTTGGAGGTGGGGCGTTATGGGTTTCTCGTGTAAATCAAATGGAGTAAGTCGGCTATATTGAAAAAAAATTTTAAGTGGGGCGCTATGGGTACTTTAGTTTTTAAATTATTTATACTCGACTGTTTCAGTTTTTACCACTTCCAATACATTTGTTACAACTTCAACCATAACCAACAAATTTGCAGCTAAAAACAGTTTCTCATTTTTTTAAAAATCGCCAAAACTCATATCGTCCCACTGCCCATATCGCCCCACCTTCCCCTATACACCAAGGGAGTAAAGTAGGCAAAGTACGCACCGTGTGAACTCACTTCGCTCGGGCGGCAAACACAGTGCCTACCTTGCCGACTGTACACTCCCGAAATGCATATACTACTTTTCCCCACATTGTGAATTCGTTGATTAGCCTAAGGAATAGGATTTCGCATAGCAGGTATGAAAAACCGACGCTTGCTATGCGGGTGCAACGTTGGAAAGAGAGTTTGAGAAAGACAAAAGGGAAAGCGTCCTTCCCCTGACTGCGCGTCAGTCGACCGTTAGTCAGTTGTACGAGACGCACGAAGACGCTTCGAAAAACTCCACGAAAAAATGGCAGCCATCAACAATTTTGAAAATGTTGAATCTAAAGATTCCAGTGACGAGAATGGATGGATAACTGTGACCAAAGGCAACCTTGAAGTATCAACTATGCCAACTCCGAACGTTACTATTTATTTTAGAATAAATGAAGAGATGCCAGTACGTGAAAACCACGTGGAGAATGTGAAAAAACACGTGGTCAGTGATCCCAGCATAAAAGACGAAAGCCAAAGTGAAGAACAGTTTCCTGATATAGATCCGACTAAAGTACAAAATAATCCAAAGGTAAATGATAAAACTTTCATAGTACAACGTAACGAGAATGTTCCTTTAGCAAGATTTGACAGTAATACGAAACACGCATCGGCGTCTTATAAAAAAAAATCAAGCCGTGTTAGTTCCGAACGTAAGGAAAAAGGATGCCGAATTGTGAAAGAGAAACTGTCATCAAAGAAAGCTTCTTCGTTGTATTATGCAACAATGATGCTTCCTAACTTCTATGGTGGTGAATCACCGGACGATTCACAGATATGGTACAAAAAAGTCAAATACTCCATGGTAATGTGCGAGTGGAACAACTTGGAGACAATGTTCGTTGTTAGAAATCTTCTTAAAGATAGTGCTCTTCAATGGTTGACTAAATTAGAAGAGCATCATGAAATCACCTGGAAAATTTTTTTCTCGAAATTTAAGAAGCGATTTATACAAGAAAATCTAGAGAATCTTTTTTGCGCTCCAATATTAAGTATGACCCCAACGAATTTCGTGGATGAAGAGGACCAATTAATGGAGGCTGATGTTCTGGCTGGCCGATTAACATCATACTGTGAATTATTTGATTTTGACAGCTTGTATCTAATTAAATATTGTATTGTAATATGTTTCGCAATGTTTATCTTATCGTTCGCAATTATAGCTTATTTCGTTTAACAATTATATTGTGTGAACTGTATAGATCTCGTACGAAATGTAAATATTAAAATATACACTAAACTTGTAAAAGTTACTTTAATTTTCTACTAAATAAAGTATTATATAACAAGTCTCATTGTTATGATTTATGATTTCTTATGCCAAACCCTATAACATTGTTTCTTTCTCTCACTCGTTTCCCACTCTGTCTCTGTTTCCCCCTAGCATAATTTAATGTTTATTACAATATTTATCATTACCAAACCATAAAGAGAGAGAGAGAGAGAAAGAGAGAGAGAGTTCACTGAGATTTGCTAAATCACTGCAAAACTAAGGTAACCTATCGATAACCAGCTTCCGGAACAAGTAGTCTATATGATGTTAGTCTTAATCAAAAGATTGCTATTAACTAATTTATGTGTATATGTGTGCTTAATTATTAATAGCTGGAAGTAAATATACATAAAAAATTTTCAAAATCATTTATGATTTTTTAAAGGATTTTATAATTTTTCAGTTCTTTAGTTTTTTTTTTTTAGAGCAAACAATATTTGCAAGCATATGTATCATGATTAAAAAAAAAATTTACTCAAATTAAACCGCGTCTTATAACTTACCAATTTGTCATATTAGGATCGGCTATTTCAACTATTTATAATTACCCTTGAGCGCACTAGGCTGAATATGTACGACCCTGTCGCCTTATTGGCTGCTTGGGTATTAACAGTTCCGTGTCGCTTCGGTTCCAAAGTCTCATAGTGTATTACAATTTATTAATCATATTTATTATATTTTACGTTTGCGTATATTTTATTGAACTTTACCAAAAAGTCAATTCTGAAAATTATTACATTTGAATAATGATTTATTTTAATTACAATGATGATTATTACGTATATAAAAAATTTAATATTAAATATTAAAATTTATTTATTTTATTCAAAGAAACCAAAATTTATTGTCGTACATCAACGGTATAAATGATAACAAAGGGACGTCTTGCCCTTTCTCACTGTGAAGATACACGCACGCATTCGTGAGCATTCTCCATAAAAACTCCGCTAAGAAATTAAACACGAGAAGCGCATTAAGACAAATTTATTTTTCAAGAGATTGCGCGCGTGCGCGCGCAGATACACACACAGACACGACCACATCATAGACATCCCGACTGCAGATAAGCAAACACAGTGAAAGAAGGAGGGAAACCGCGGCGCTCTCGAAAAAGGGATCGCAGAGAAGCGCACGCGAAAGGGAAAGAATAGAGCTCTTCGCGTATACTCTGCTTCTCTCTCTCTCTCTCTCTCTCTCTCTCTCTCTCTCTCTCTCTCCGCAATTTACAGTAGCGAGGCGAACAAGACGACGATGAAAAGGAGGCGAAGGAAGAGGAGGAGAAACGATACGGATCCTGTGAGCCTTGCGCGCTCGCGCTCACGTCTGTCAGCGGCGTCGTCAGATGCAAATGCGATTGGATGTTCGGCTCGCTCTCCGGGAACGAGGCTCTTCTTCGCTCTCCCTCTCTCTCTCTCTCTCTCTCTTGGATCGCTTGACGTCGTCGAGGACGACGAGGACGACGACGGGAACACTCGTATTTTTGCACGTACAACGGGGACGACGACGACGAAGACGACGTGCCAACCGGTCGCGCGCTGTGGTTATATATACCTCGACTGGCTTGGTCGCCGCGGATTTTTGAACGTCTTGAGGCCAGCGGGGGAAGAATCGATACGGTCGAGGGAAAAATATTGGACGCTCGTCGTGGCGGGGCTTATTCGCTTGCGAGCGAGCTCGTCTCCTCCAAGAGCTCGTCCCGATGGCGCGTCATTGATGGGCTCTGACTGTGACTGCAGCGTGGTGAGATAAGGTATTGAGAATTGAAGAGAGCGGAGTAAACGAAATTTCTACGGCTGTAATGCGCCTTGGATTGAATTATACTGAGAAAATACTCAACAATGAGTATTTGAATTTTTAATGGATGTTTAGATAAGAGCATCATAATTTTTAATAAAATTATGACTAACTAGGGGCTGTACTCATTACTCCCCGCTCTATGTAAAAATTAATTCATTTTTTTTATTATAGACACGACCGCAGTTATCAGAATAACCTTATATTTTCACCAGAGAAAATTGCAAAAGTTCAAAGACAAATAATAAAAAAAGTTTTGTTATATTATCTACAATTTTTGTTTGATAACTTTTGTATAAACTATAATCCTGTGCCGTTAGTACCAACAATCGTTCACTTTTGACGTTATTAGCAATTTAAAATCAATTTTAGCTTAGCTCATTAGGAATTAATTATAGAAGAAAATGTTTAATAGAGAAAAGTTTTGTCATATTATTATCTACAACTTTTATATTCAATGTTTCTGTAGAAAATCAAACCACGTCATGTTATAGCCCAACATTCTTTTGAAACATAATAACATATTAATGAAAAGAAAATATTAAAGGAAATTAATCATTATAAACTATATTGTGACACAACAGATTAAATTACTGAGAAAATACTCAATAATGAGTATTTGAATTTTTAATGGATGTTTAGATAGGAACATCATAATTTTGAATAAAATTATGACTAATTAAAAAAATATAATATATAGATGGAAGCTTTGTTTTTCACCCTCGGTACTCTCTGGGTGGATCATCAAGAGGACGCTGACAGACTTTGTCCTCAACACGTATGATAAATTTTAAGAACTTTAACCCCAACAAATCGAGTAAGTTGTGAGTTTGTAAGTTATACAGTATCTGTCTAGGAGCAATTAGATCAACCAATGCTAGAATAAAAATACAATTTTTCCCAATAGATCAGAGCGCATAAAGTTATGACATTATGCCTTCCTTATAAACTCTTAAATATCATAATTTAAACAATTTTATCTATAAATATTTTTTCAATAATTCATAATTTTATTAAAATGTAAGGAACGGATTTACTTCATTTGAGGACGTCGGATACCGACACGATTCCTGCATTACCGGCAACACGATATTATTTATTTATTCAGAGACTAGGCAGCCTAGCAACATATTACGAGTTGTCCCCCATTCTTCTCAATAAATATAACAATATCAAATTTTTGAATTTTTATTTTAT
>JAYJLV010111539.1:0-11243 GCA_036873485.1 Torymus texanus | reverse complement strand
GTTGCGGTCATACCTGTAGATTTGGTAATCTGTGAGACCTAACTCACTAGAGTGAACATTCGGTTGGAGCCAGGTTTTTGTTATCACAATGATGTCTGGTGGAATTGAGAATAGTTGCAGGTTGGTTTTAATGTAAGATAGCTTGCCAACAATCGAATGAGCATTTTGATAGTATAGCACTAGATTATATATATATATATATATATATATATATATATATAAATTATCTATATTACTTCTCGCACCATTGTTACGATTACAAATAATTTCCTTAGAATTGAATTGAGTAAAGAATAATAAATTATTTTCATTCCGCATTCAGTGAATTTCTATTCTACAGCGAATGCTCATACTGTATACATGAGAAGTTTTTGTTTCGTACCACAATCTAAAAGGTAATGTCTGTTTTAACTTAGAATAAAACGCGGTCCTTGTTATTTATTAATATTTATAATTAAAAAAAATATTGTAGTTTTTTACAAAAAGATGCCAAGTAGGGCACCCAATACCGAACATTATTAAAAAAAAAAATCATTCAACACATGCGAACGATATTCATTTTCCGTACTTGTTGCAAAATATACTATTTTAAGAATTTTTAAGCACAATTTTTAATGTACGTTGGTTGTTGAAAGATAATGGATATTTTTAACTTCTTACAAAAATTAGATATGTATTAACATTTTCAAGTTTGTTTTTTTTTTTGATAAAACAACATCTTGAATTTCCGGTTATAATATTAGCTTTTAATCCATTTACGTTTTATTCAATAATTCTTGGGTTGATTCATGATTCAATTAAAATTATATTTTATAGCACTGCGTGGCATAAATCCGCATTTATGTCACGCCTATCCGTGACATTAGTAGTCCTTTGCACCGTGCTCGCTATCGCTCGGCCGATACTGCACGGTGCAAAAATGGACTGCTTATGGCACGCATAGGCGTGACATGGTGGATTTATACCGTCAGTGCTATAAAATAGTATATGATACACGTGGTATAAGTAGTCCTTTACAGCACGGTGTGCATTAGCGCCCGAGCGCAGCGAGGCTACTAGTATCGTAATGTACTATATAAACAATAAATGTTTTTAGATAGTTGCGTTTAATCATTTTTGTTTATTTAATTCACGTAAAATATAGCAGAATATTTAGTTTTCATTTATCTGAATTTATCATTACTCTAGTAATGTCATTGTGAAACATAATTTATAAGAACAAATTTTAAATAAAAATGGAATAATTGTAAAACTAAAAATCTGTTCTGAAATAGAATTGCTTTTGTTTTTGTAGTTTTCTTTCGAACGATTTATAAGCTTTCTATGAATTTCCTTGAGCTGAATCATAAAACTTTAGGTTTATAATAATTTAGTGATCAGAAAAGTCATATATACTCAATAATAGTGGATTTTGCTTGAGGTAGGAGATTCAATTTGAATAAAGGATTTCTGGTAGTAACTAAACAACGTGTGAAGAAATTCAGTGTTTGCGGTTGATAGAAACTTGCACTATGTTATATATATATACACTATGTTTTACCATCCTAGGTCAGAGATATATACTTTTCAATGCGGAACTTTCTTATCTATATCTACAAAACTATTTTCTTCTCTAAAACTTTGAAAAGATAGTGAAGATTTTTTATGACTTCCATTTTTAGATTCGTTAACTTAAAATCGAAGATCTTTATCTCTATTGGGGTATAATATTATTGAATTGAAACCTGATGAAAACTATAAAAGACCTCTGGGGTCCTTGTCCATATTTAATTATTTTTTTTTGTAAAGTCTTCCAATGCAGGATAATTTTGATTACTCTGGAGAGAATTTTAAGAAGCATGATAGTTTTTCTCATGGATTTGAGAAGACTCGACAGGTTTCCTCAAACGGGTTTGAGATAGTCAAGTGTTCTCCTCGTCCGTTGAGTATTCTAAGTTCGTTTTGCAATAAATAAAATAAATGCGCCAAAAGGGATTAAAATATACTCCAAATCTAGGTCTAAAATCTTTCGTATAGCGTATCCACAATTTTCAGGAAGCGAAATTGTTGGCGAACAGCAAGTGTTTCTATAGATAAATGACTTAACATAAGATATAGAGTGATTTTCATCTGGCTATACCGTTTGTTCAGATTTGGTATTAAAAATCGATTCATTATAAACAAACTTTTCGTATAAGTAAGCAGCACAAAATTTACCGCGTTACAACCGTTCCTCAAAGCAGTAGAAAAACAGAACGTTGACTCTCTCAAGCAAACACGCTGAAATTGTTTTCTTCTTTCTTCCCTTCGGCTCCCTAACCAAACAAAAATTTTGCGGATGGATGGAAAAGAATCACTCCGTTAAAGACGTTATGTATATGGACCAAGAATATACCGTGCGGGCAAGTCATCAGTGTCAGCATTGCTGTCGCCACCCTCGTATATGTCGACGACTCCGTGTACTCGCATAAACACACGCACACGCGCGCTTGGCGACCGGAAAAAAAAAGGGAAAAGAGGTATAGCCGCGGCATCTTTCTTTTTTCTCCCCCTGCGCGCGTATACATAGGCAAAGGAGGCAAGTCATCGCGGCGTGTACTCTTTTATCGGAATTCCTCGCGGCCGGCCGTAATCCCTCCTCGGCGTGTGTCAAGCTGTGTGAGCGCATACTATATAATACACGAGGTTGTATACGAGCTCCGCCGACGGCGTGTAGGTTAATGGCCGATTAGGCGCCGAGACGCGCAAGCCTGTTAGGGGATACTTTAGGAATGCGCGAGCGAGTGAGCGAACGAACGCGCATATATACGCGTATCGGGGCCGAAGCGACAGTTCACTGTTCGCTCGTTATTCTACTATCGCCGCGGTATACTTTGTATGCAGTGGACCTTATTTTTTTCTGTAATACAGCTTGGATTATAGAACGGAGGGTTGCTCGGGGTGAAATTACGTTCTCCTCTGTCGGTAGATACTGCGATAGTATAAAGATAGGCGATTTATACCTGTTTTAGCGGTTATTCTTTAATTTAATACTATTAGTATGGAATATATATATATATCACTATCTTTGAACCACGTATAATACATGCAAATGAATGGAAAATATAGTTCCGATATGTGAAAGTGTGCAAGTGCACAAGTGCGCGTACACGGCAGTATAGAGAGTATAAAACAAAAATATGCTATTGTATGTTTACAGCAGTATTTTGACAATACCAGATATTTTTATTCGAGCGTGGACTATGTTTATGCAAAGCGTTTTCTACTGTTTTGTAATATTTCTCAAAATGTTTTTTTACCGCCTTTTGGATTTTCAGCTTTCAGAGACTACAAATATTTCTTTTATGATTTTTAAGATGTTTTTCGCAAAGACGTTATTGTAACGACGTAAAATATTTTCTTCTTTTATTCTATGTTTTAGTGCGTTACACGGTGCGCTTAATACAAGTGTGTTGAACGATGCGTAGCAAACCATGTGCCTGGAAAAAGGTTGGAAAAATTAAAGTGTTGGTTTCTAGAAAAAGTGTATTCATAGTAAAAAATTTAAATTCTAGAAATAGGAATGAACTAAATACGTCTTAATCCGTTATTCGTTTTGTAACGAAATTGTTATTGTCTTATTTACTAATATTTACATTAAAAAAGCTTTGTATTTTCTACTACTACTATAAAACGTGCTAAAAGGCTTTTGTATGCGTATCAGGAAATCTGACGTACAATAATCCTCGAAAAAGTTTTATTAGGAAATTTAAGAAACACATGCCATCCTATTGTACTGATTCATTAAACGTAAACCGATCACAAATGTAAACGAAAACATCTATTCATTTTTCTTGTAACGTTTAGTTTGTTGACTTTGACGTTAATTAAGGCTTAATTGGATTTGGCTACTCCACATTCAACTAATATTTATTCAGTTGATTGTGATTGAAACCTTAATCAAATTTAATTTAAATAATAAAGTGATCAATAATATACAAACCAAAATAATATCATGTCATGTACTAAAGTTATATTTTTGAATAATTTAATAAAGAGTTTATAATTTGGAATTAAATTTAACAAAATATTTAAATACAAGGATATATAAAACATGTCTTAAACCGAAAACACTTGTGTGAGTATACATATTCAAGATATTCCCTAGAAATTCTCAAGGGGTATGAATTTGAAGTATTTCTTGTACATTGAATTTTTCAGTAAGAAATGATATCAGGAATACAACTTCAGAATTTAACTCTAACTAGATAAAACGAAAACTGAAATATCTAGATTCACATAAATTTTCATAAAAATAGTTGAAAATTTGTAACTCTCTGCTTATTGAAATATGAACGAAAACATTATATGTTATTTTCAATAATATTGTCGTTCAGACTATATAATGATTTAAACCTCGCGAGAGCGTATTTCTATAAATATATACGCATTTTTGTGTGAAATCGTATAAATCAATCCCCGCAAAATATGTCGATTCCCTCGTTCCTGCTCTAATCTCCACTCGACGGGCGACACGCTAAAGACCGGAGGCAGCAGTGCCAGTAGACGGCGAGATAAGCGGATCACGGCCGGGCTGATCGCGCGACTCGTCAGCGCGCAAACTGTGTCAGCACCTGCGCGCGCATGCGCAAATCGGACAAATGCATAATGCGATTTTTCCATTCCGCGATCCAGCTCGCTCCCCCCCCCTCCTTTCCTCTCTCTCTCCTCTCTCTCTCCTCTCTCCTCTCTCTCTCTCTGCTTTGCTTATGCACGCGCATGGCGTATTTATGGAGAAAAGTGTGAGCTTTCGTAAGGTTTACCTCGGATTTGTTTGTGAATATATTCCATTGTTTTTTTGTTGTTGGATATACAGATTTGCAAGAGTTTCTCTGTTCTTCTTTGTTAATTGATATTTTGATGAGCAAATACTGATTTTCAATTAAATTGTTTAATTCATGTAGTTAAGTATCTTTTTTAGATAAATAAACAACTTAGGGATACTTTGGTATAAATAATCTTTCTTGAGCAAGATTTGTACTTTTAAATTTCTAGAAAAGTACACTAGCATCATTTCAATCGCTTCAAAATTTTTCATTTTTTAAACTTAAAATATTGGTTTCAGTATTAAACATTGTTTATTCAAAATACTGCTCAGAGTTTTCATAATATACGTACTTACGACATATTAATTGACTTGATTGATGGAGAAAGTTAGGTTTCTTAGCTCTAATATTTTTAGCTTTTAA
Source organism: Torymus texanus (assembly GCA_036873485.1). NCBI lineage: Eukaryota > Metazoa > Arthropoda > Insecta > Hymenoptera > Torymidae > Torymus > Torymus texanus. The sequence goes on along the minus strand of JAYJLV010111539.1, from coordinate 6,036 downwards.
TGTAAAGCTATAATTTAGTAATACCTTTCACTGACAGCACAAGATGAATTGCAGTGTCGTCATCCTTAAATAAAAGAAGATGTATATGCCAAGCAAAATAATAACTTTGTTCTATATATTACATTATATTTATACTTACCTACCCAAATCAAATGAGTTATTGGAAATAAAATATTAGACATACAAACTAAACGAAATAAACGTAAAGACAGTAAAAAGTAGAAATAAACTCGTAAGGATAATCAGTCAGAATATTATATATAATTATAAACACGCAGTCAGAATATTATTATTATAAATTATTCGAGTGTTAAATGGTATAAGATATATGTTTAATTTATCTGGTTAAGTTCATAATATTATTTTTCCTCTTATTATTAATTATTACAATTCATAAAATACATTTGCTTTAGAATTATATAAAATAAATTGAAAGGCATGCGCATTAAAAATGTAATACGTTTTCTTGTTCATTCAGTAATACAAACTCGGTTTCATGAGAAATTTCTATTATATCACATACTGTTTGCTGTACAACAGGAAGCTTGTTTTACATAATTATATATACATGTGTCATTACCGTCATATCCATTTTCTTTTATGTAAGGACAGCCGTACTCAATTTATCTTGTACTGTCAGTTTAAAGTGAAGTTTAAAATGCAGTTGATAAATTACGAAATATTATAACTAATAATTGATAATAAATATTCGGAAACAATATATTGATCTTTTTGAGTAAAAAGAAAGACAGACAAAATTATGTTTGATTTGCTTCTTACTCAGAATGCTCGGCAAATTCTTTTGAAATATTTAAACAGTAAATACGTAATACTGAAGTCAATAACTACTATCAAGAAAACTAACTTTCTTATTGTTACTCATACACGTCATTATCAAACAATTATTTGCACATATCTCTAAAGCAGTATTTCAGATTCTGTGTACTTTATAACATAAAGCATGTGTTTACATACGACTATCACATTATTTATGTCCTTCTTAGACTTAGACTTTAAGTGGAATCATATTCAAGGTAGCTATGATGTGAGCGCTGCTAATTAAGACTATTTGTCCGAAGTTGTGGCTAATCTCGTGGTGATTCTAGATGAAAGTCCGCATTTAGTGATCACTTAGTATACAAATATCATAAACATGCCTATTTTGAGTAATTGACAAATTAGTTTACGATGCGTCTAGGAATGCGTCTAGATTATTTCAGGACTGTATATGTGATGACGTTGCCCGCCGATGTGTGTATAAACACGTGAATTTCAAAATTGCAACTAACCTCAAACTTGTAATATTTATAGCTTTTGAGTCGAATGATCTAAATTTTTAACGTTTGAACTAATTGAGTTCTTGATTTATTTATTTATTTCACTAGATTTTAATATTTTTACTTAATGGAATTAACAACGATAATGTGAAAAATCCCTTTTTAATGTGAAAATTATGCTTATTATATTATCTATATTTATACAGTAAAATTTTCTAACTACCTTGATAGGAAATTATTCACTTAAATACCAACATAAATTTTGCATGCACAATTTTAGTTGTTGGATGGTATGAAAAATGTTACTTACGAACCTCATTTGTATAATGAAACCGTAAATCTCGTATATTTTTTTTGTTTAAATTATGACAGAATTTTTTCTCTACCACGCATCTTTTATCAATTTAATGCTACATCAAGCCTTATCCTATATGAGTAATTCTATAAAATCTTTAACTTTTCACTTTTAAAAAATCATCAAAAAATAATTAAGTGGTACACTTATGAGATATTTTTTTTCTCGTTTCTAGACTTCTTAAGGAGTAAGAAATAGTTGATGTAACTCATTTTTGAACAAAGTTATTTTTTATATTATATAAAATATGGAAAAAATTAATCTAAACAAAATTTTATTATCACTATTTTATGCTACTGAAGCGTCGATTTTACGATGTAGGAGACCATCCGAAATATCATAAGAAAGAAATTACAACGTAGTTGTTAGCCTTTCTAGACGTCCTTTAAGTGTGCTACAAGAAAGTTTTTGAAGCACACGCATGTCGGGCATCTCATTTTTTTAGGATTTTAGTGTAGAATGAACGTATGAAACTAGAAATTGCAAAAATGAAAAGTTATTTTTTCTATATTGAAAAAATTAAAAAAATTTATAAAAATTGGTGTACGCTCACATTTTAGGTTTCACAAGTTCTTCAAAGATTAGCATACTTTTGGTAAGTGTTTTTTGGAAGATATTGATAATACAAAGTCTATATTAAATTTCCAGGGTGATGGGACTAAAGTTATTTTTTTATAGCGATATTGAAATACATTTTTTGGATTGTACGCTCTAAAATTCGTCAAAAAATTCGTACTTTGAGCTCGTTTTCCTTCTTTACAATACTCATTCAATGAAGATACATACAAGATCCTATTTTCTTATATATTATACAAGAAGAAGCTTAATTTTTAAGGTCGAAATTAATTTACATTCACGATACATCATAACAAACTGTAAAAGTTAAAGGTTCTGTAGAATTACTCATATACAACCCTGTTAAGCAAATCACATGTGTAGCGCGCGTAGCGGGCTCAGGTTTACTCCTCCAACTTTTCTTATCGGATTTTCCCCGTCCTCCACTCGTCGTCAGTCCTGCGCGTAGGTAGTAATAGCCTAAAAAATCGTAAAATCGAATAAATATCAGTGGACACTTTTAATACCCGCCACTCTTTCGTTTCCTGTTTCAGCGGCAGAGCAGCGCAGCTGGCGAGGGTAGGAGTAGGACCAGAAGAAGAAGCAGACATTCCCGCAGGTTAAAATGACCAAGCGGTTCGAGTTCAGCTGGCAGACCGAAGTGCCAGAGGCGCTGCGCGCCGGATGCGTCTTCGATCGCTGGACCGAGGAGAAGGACAACACGGAAATTGAGCTCAGCTGCATGTTCAAGGTCGACGAGTACGGCTTCTTCATCTACTGGCAGAGCGAGGGAAAGGTGAGCGTGAACATGGCTGCGTATATTACTTATAAACACGCGTATGTGATGTCCATGTCGGTTTTAGAGATTCCCGTGCTCTTTTTCATTTATTCGCGTGCTATCACATACAGAGTGAGCTTGACCCGCCTTTGAAATTAAATTTTCTCCACTGCTTGTACAACAGGAAGCTTCCCTTCCGTTTTATTTTTCGCCGATGCGAAAATACGTCGAGGGATTTTCAAAGTCTTTTTTTCTTAAAGTGATTTCATCTGTGAAATAAAATTAGTAGTTGCCTTGAGAATCCCTCTTAATTTGTTACTGTTTTCTTCTACTGGGAAATGAGTTGAATAAGGATGAGATCTTTCTTAGAATGATAATGTATTTGATACTCTCAAAACAGAATGAGCGAATTTCTAGGTGAAAGAGACCTGATAAATTATTCGCTGAATTTATATAATACAGAAAATTAAGTCAAGGTATATCCTATACACACTGAAAAAAATGTACGTAGTCGATATCTACTACTATATTGTATAGTTGTTAAAACATAGTTACGGTTCCTATTTTTTGGAGTAAAATATACATATTTTATTAGTTATTGATATATTTTAGTATTATTAGTATTACTAACCATATTATTAGTAAATTCTACTATAAAATAGGGTTGTAACGATTTTGCACTATAAATTCTGGCAATAGAGACTATATTTTCTCCTCAGTGCATCTAATACGTGAAATTTAACAAAATATTTGGCGATGGATAGATATACAAAAACTAAAGCCTAAAAGCGACAAGAAGAGAAAATCCTTTATCCTACTGTTTCGAACATACTTTTAGAGTTATAACAGTAAAATATGTTCTACCTCTTGCTTGCTAATTATTAAGTACTTCTGTAATCTCATTAGTGCAAATTATAATGAATTAGTTGTTTAGATTCTCTGCTACTGACATATTCATGAAGGCGTGCACCGCCATTTGAATAATTCAGTGAATCGCGTGCAAAATTAAGAGCAATAATTTCCAAACCACAAGTGCCTCGCATCAGGAAAATCCCAAGTACGCGCTAGAACCAAGTACATGGGATTTTGAGCAAATACTCCCGCCACGCGTAACAGCTCGGAAGGGCTAGATTTTTTCGCAACTTAGCACGCCTCCCCGTCACCGTCAATGAGCTCATTGTCTCGCTCTAACGAGTCGAAAAACCGCGCGAGCCTGTATTATACTCTCCACTCGCGCGTGCGCACGCCCGCGCGCTCCCCTTTGTTTTTCCTCGGATCGGCGGAAGAAGACACTTGGCTTGCACGCGCGCGCTTGCGATATATCTCGGCCCGGATTCGAAGCCACCCTGGAGCTTTCACCATCCCCCCTCCCCTTCGCTACTCTCACTCCTCTCTCTCTCTCTCTCTCCCCCTTGCGATCGATCGCGTGAGCGCGCGAGGCTATAGCGCGCGCACGAGCGCATTTTGTCCATTGTTTTGCCTTGAATAATTGAAGTGCAAAAAGAGACGAGGCGAGGCGGGGGTGACGAGGGAAAAGGCCCGTGCTTGGACCGCGCCCCGAGGTCGGGAATCAATTAAAGTATCGTCCTGGCTTTTATATATGCATAATGATTAATGTAAATGAGCAAATTGAGCGGGCCTTTGTCGGGGACAGCAGCAGCGCATCGCTGGCCAGACGTTGATTAATTCACGCGGAGAATTAATCATGCGCGAAATGGAATAATCTCGACGCGCGCTCGAATGTAGGCTACGTAGGGGGATGAATGGATACGAGCAGCAGCGCCATCGGCGATCGTAACAATTAGCTTGTCAAGTTAATTGTTTTATGTATTTCGCACCTGGTTTTTCAGTAGGACTGACGAGCTGCGAAGGACGTTTTGACGGATTTTAAATGATGATGGAACTATGGATACGTGACGTTGTGTATTAGGATTAATAACCATTGCATATTCTATTTTAAAACCGCTACGATATATCCCGTACAAATTGTGTTTCATATATGCTCAAATTATTGAGCGAACTTTTGCTAATTGATTTTAGATTTATTTACGCATTCATGTCAAAAACAGAAAATTAATTTCTTCACTTCTGTAGTGCAATATTTCAGTGGCGTTTAAATTTGAATTCACTATTCTTTAGGGCAATCAGTTGAAAAAAGCATTTTATTTATTCTATTTGATGGAAATCTGAATTAGCTAACGACAGTTTTTCCGATTAAGATGACTTTGGCGAATTTTTTCAACATTAAACTTTTCATTTATGTCAAGAAAATGTAAAATAAACAATCAAATATTAGAAAATGCAAATAAATTGTTTTTATAAAATAGGATATAACGATCGAACTAGCGAGATTTAGCGATAAACGTTGTAAACCTGCTTATGCGGAAAAAGAGCAGACAAATACAATAAATGTGGCGATTTTTTAAAATTTTTTAACAAAACTGGGATTTTTTAAGACTTACTGAAGTAATTTGGAGGTAATTATTAAAATTAAAATTCCAACTATTGCCAAAAACATCAATTTGATATAATATTGCTAGAGCCGTTTAAAGCTCGAATTCCGGAAAAAGGTTGTCAGAGGTAAATTCGGATTTTTAAATTGTAAAACCGTTGCCAAAATATTTCCACTTAATTTCATAAAATTGAATTTCCTGTTTTCCTTAAGTGTATTATTATTATTAGAAATATTGTCTATTGTCTGAACAGGTATTAAAAGATTTTATTATTTTTAATTAAATTATCGAGTCAACATTTTTATGTATTAAAATCTATAAAAAATTTTACGAATTTTTCATAATAACTCCAACAGTGGCATTATAACTTTGATATGTTGACAGATATACTTATTGCACGGTAATGTTACGAATGTTTAATAGTATCTTTATTATTTTTATACACTTTCACTTTAAAAGAATTAGTGTTATCAATTTATTGGTAATGTATTGTGTACATGTACAGTATATTATTTGTAAAGGTACCGACAAGATTTTGTCCATCCCTGGTAGAAAATTGAGCAGATTCTGGGCAGAATTTCTGGTCAACGCATGTTAAAATGGCGCTTATCTTAAAAT
>JAYJLV010111517.1:0-11243 GCA_036873485.1 Torymus texanus | reverse complement strand
ACAAGAGATTTATATAAATATATAATAGAGTTAACATTGGTAAAATCTCGAGTAGTTCGCATTAAAAAACCGAGAGAGTTGAAAGCCTTAGAGACAGTTGAATCAAGATGCAATTTGAATTCAAAAGAGGTTTCGAAGGTAACTCCTAGATCAGAGATAGAGCTCACTCTTTCCAATAGATTATTCCCAATTTGATAATCAAAATCAATAATCCCATTTACTTTTCCAAAACTTTACATTTATTCACATTTAAATTAAGATTATGCTTTATCTTGTTTTTAATTTCTCTTAATCATATACGCTATTGATGCTCTTCGATTTATAAAGAACAGTATAAGGATCAGGATAATATTAAAAAAATCAAAAATCAAAATTTGATAAGCCCTTAGTCATCAACTCAATTAGACAACACGAAAAACATTTTTTTTTTCTTCTATAGCAGTGCAATACTAATATATACGAAAGTATTTTGCGGACTTGCCTCATATTTTGTAAATTTGTCGGCCAAGGTAAGTTCTACGAGAAGTATTAAAAGTAAAACATAATGCTGAATAACATTAAAAAATAACATTGATAAACGTGTATAACCTATTGTTTTTTTAAATTTCAAAAAAGAATGTAGCAACATTATCGGTAAATCTTATGATAAATGAAACCTACCTTTTTAGCAAAAAAATATTTGTGGAAATTTGGCACTGTAGAGTACAATGTATAGAAACAATTTCAATATAATTTTGAAAATCTTACCAATGTTGGTCACAAACAAAATTAATCAAGAAAACTCATTACCTTTTGCAGATCATATTATAAATGCGAACTATTTTATAGCGCATTTCAAATCAAACTCACTGACACTTTATTTTTTTTTTATATTTTTTATTTTTGATGTGTATTTCAATCATACACTATTTTTTCATTTACTAAAATGAAGTAATAATTAGGATAGTTTTGAAAAACTTATTACAATATATTATTTCTAATTACAAAAATACTAAACAAAGGGCATTTACATTAACTACAATACTTAGAGTTATATTACAGAAAACTCTATACTAACAGCTTCAATGTTTATCGATCTTGTGCACTAATTCTTACCCAAAAATTCTCTCTGAATATTTGTTTGTAGAAAAAAAATTTTTATGATCATACATGTATACACATACACGCACAAATATTTTTATAACTATTGAATTCATGATTTTTTAAAATAGCACATTTTATGGGTTTATTTTGTAAGGAAAATATGGCATTCGAAAATATTTATGCAACGTTTTATATTATATATATATATATAATATATTTCGTACTAATGATTATTTCAATTTTAATTTTTTACAACAGAAAATTTTAATCCATATATTTTATAAAATTCTTATTAATTTGTTTAATGATGAAGTTTGAAAACATTGGCTAACGAGAAAAATTTCCTTAATTAATTTTTCGGAATATTTTTGAATGCTATCAATGACCGATAGGTGGCGTGTGATAATAGTCAAGTAAAAATATCCGGTCCATATGAGCCAAAATATGCGACTAAGTATGTGTAGATCGGAGAATAGTAAACGATTCTTTTTAATTAAATAATTTAATTAAATTCGACATCCTAATAAGTTCATAAGCTAAGAAGTGTGCCATATATTTGTTAAACTTCATCACTTATTCATTAATACAAATTATTTATGCAATCTTTATGATAAAGGTTTTGGCAAACTTTTTTAAAACTTATATTATCACGAATTAGGAACTGTCACATTGTCTCAATGCAAAAGTTTTATCAAAACGGAACTAAACAAACCATTTTTCTAACGTTACCCGAGCGTAAATTTTTTACGCGATCGACAATCTTATTATGATTTAAAATAAACATATTTATAAACATTTACTTATACTTATCTTTTTACTGTATATTTCCGAATTCTCCACATTTGAATCTGTCGGCGAAAGAAGTTTTAAAAAGTATCTATTTTGCAATCAATACTATTTTGTTCTAATAATATTTAATACTCAATAATATTTGATGAATTGTATCAATTTAAAAATATTTTCAATCATTTTGTTTAACCTTTAAATCATAATAAAATGTACATTTTTCTTTTCAGAATAAAATATAACTTACACTTTACTTTACCAATTTGGCGAGAACTATAAAAAATTCACTCTCTTCCATTATTACAGGATTTTGGATGTGTTTCTTCTGTGTTTATAAGTATAATCTAGCGTTGAATTTTGAGCGTTTGGCTGGCTGAATGTGACACAGCCGAATTTTGAAAAACATCAGCTATGCCGACATCTTGCCTCCTACGCGCCCATATGTATAAAGATTCGTGAACCGTCAGTATAATAACACTTTTCACTTGGCACTGGACAATCGAACGGTGCGTCGGCACTTCCGCCGTGTGAGTAATGATAGACGTAGCTTTATCAAGCAAAACCATCGAGGCAATTCCACACCTTGATAAATCGATCAGGGTTTATCTGTGCAAACGATGCGTTTGCTGTATTATACGTGGCGCGAAGACGATCTCCTTTCAAGCCAAACATTTCGCTGTAACAGTTTCAACTTTTTAATTTTTTTATACTTGACCGCTTACAATTACAAGGCTCCTTTTTTAAGCCTTTCTCTGTTACTTTTACATTAGGTCGTATTATTATTGGATTACAACTAAACTAGATCACTTACAATTACAATATCACTATTTAAAGCCTTTATTTTTTACTGCAACATTACATTTTCATGTATTTTAATTAATTCACTAGCTCTTTTTATTGGTTATATGCTAACACACACCATCGCGCCTGCTTACACAAATACGCATACAGACCTGAATACCTAGTAAAAATACATCAATTTCAAACAGTCGATTGAAATACATTTACGAAATCCTCTGTTTATAACAAACAGAAATAATAGATTAGAAATAATAGCGATTACCATAATATTATGTAAATAAGATAGAAAATTAAGAATCACTATTCAACAATAACACAACATAGGATTATTCTTGCAAAATTATACGTTTATATAGTACACCTAAGCAGACATATAAAATAAAATAAAATACTTGAAAGTTTTTTCCATAAATGTAATGTTTATTTATTTTTTAGCGTCTGGCTTTTTTTTAAACAAAGATGAGAGTGGTTCTTACTTTTCAACATAAAAATAGCTCTAGAGCTTATAATCATGCGATTTCTTATCATTTTTAAGATATTTAAACTTATCATATATGAATACTCGATACAATCTTTGTTGATATGCGATATTAAAAGAAATTCAAACATTTACCATCTATAAAACTTATTTAAAAGGAGCAATTCATAAGTAACAAGTAAAAAATATCAACAATTTTATTGAACTATTTAATTCAAAACATTTTTATATTTAATATTGAATATTACTGAATTAAAAATAAAAATGTTACTTATTAGGAATATATCATTTGATAAGGTGTGAAATTCTTTGAATGGCTTTATACCCAAACAAATGACTATAATATACAGTATATAATATCGTATCAAGCCACATTAATCGTAAATCGCGTATGCACTTTTATAGCTAAATATTTAAAACAGTTTTCAATAAGGTTTTATATCTATTACTTAAAAGAACCTTAAAAAAAGATGAATATCAAATTATGTGACTAAATTAGAACCTTTAAATGTAAAAAATTTAAACGTTAGCAGTAGACAATTTTTCTAATCTTATTTTTAACATTCAAATCGTATAAAAATAAAATTCGTCACATACCAGAAATGTAAAAAATACGTATACCAAAACAAGTCACAAAAAATATTTCAGATACTTTCTTGATGGTACCTGAAAGTGATCACCATGAACACCGGTTTATTTCTTCGTCACGACAAATTCCGCAAGAGAGGGAGAGAGACAGAGCGAGAAAGACAGAGAGAAATCAACTTGTCCGAGCCGCGCCACGAAACTGACTGCGTGGGTGTCTCGCGAGTACGGAGTCACCGTACGCGCGCGGGCGGTAAAAAGGGACCCAGCAAGTGGGGGGATGAAAAGCGGCCCCGCCGACTCGGGCCAATGGCGAAGCTCGACAACACGCCCCCGCGCTGCGTGCCTATGGAAAAAGTTTGTCTAACAATCGACCGAGTGGGATTTTCAGCTAGTTAGTGCATTGCGCCTGGTAATGAGGGATAATAGATTTGACGCTAAGTGGACGGGAGGATCGAGGATGTAACTGCAGGGGCATGCAGGACGCGTTAAAAGTGTTTAGTGCTGTGTTGCGCTACATCACAGCCGGGTTTAAAGTCGATATGTATATGTTATTAGTGAGCGGCATTTAATAAAATTAGCTATCGTTACGAAGTGGTATGTATATAGGTAAGAATATTCTTTTTTGTAATAATTTGATTAAACGGATGGCCTAAAGTAGAGCTGATGCTACTGACCAACAAATCTTTTTGCTGAATCCTGAAATATTAATTTTAATCAAATGAAAGCGTGCTGCAACATGCCCTAAAGACATTTTTTCTTTAATCGGATGTATACAAAAATGATAAAATATACAATAGACGAGCCGCGAGGGGGAGATTATTTTGAAACCCTTGTCAAGGGTTTGCAGTAAACGCCTTTGGCTTATCTTTATTTACCTTGGACTCATACTGCACACTGTATTATATTACACTGTTTTAATGTTCTATTTTATATTCTAAAGTTGATCATAGAGGATCGAACTGATCGAAATATTTTGTTATAATAAAATTATAAATGTCAAATATAATAGTAATGTTACTCGAATGTAATATTTAGTAATCGCCACTACTCTATGTATTCATCGTTTATTTTGATTATTTATATTGATATTTTTAACAAATTAAAATAATATATTTTTTACATACAAACCCAAATTAATGCCATGGAAATCTTATTTTTCCAAATCACTAAAAATTATGTTTTAAAAAGAAGAAATTAGTGGCTTTATATAACTTAAGAAAATCTACCCGTTACTAAATCTGAAGCAAGTGAGCAAATATAAAATGGATCAAATATTAGCAGCTTTGTAAATAGTAATTTTTAAAAAATTAATTGATTTTGTAAAATGATTGCAAGTTAACCAAGTTTAACTTTTTATTTTTTTATTGAAAATTAATTTATTTTTTATTAAAGACAACGGAAATATCCATAATCCTATCCATAAGCAGGTGCTGAGAGTCGGTATTTGATACATGATAGACACCTTGGCGGCACCATTCGAATGCAAGTCGCGCACACGGGCGGCAGCTCTTCGTCCATATCCGGCCAATGCCGATCGGCGTCATACACCGGAAGTCACGGACGCGCGCCCGGCGGAAGTCGCTGAGGAATCGGCTCTGCGCGTGTACACCTATATATACTCACAACGCTCTGCGATCGGCAGATCCCCACTGGATTTTAGTATGATTTCGTCGACTCCTATGCCCACCAGTATGATGACTTTCTTTTTGTATAACCCTGGTGGGGCGTCTTTTATATTCGATATTTTCTTTTATATTATTAGTCGCTAGAGTGACAGATGAGGCTTTGTATAGTTTTACTATTCGTAGATTTGGTCTTGCAGAAAAATAACAATTAAAAGGCTATACTCATAATCTTCAATTCTATATTCATAAATAAAGTAAGTGAAGGTAAATCGGCGATTTACTTAATTTGAACACTTTATATTTTATCAGCCCCATTTCATTGGAAAAATGTTAAAAATTTATCTCATAAATTATTGTAAAGCTATTAAACATTATATTTACTTTTTAAAAGTAGTTCGTAGATTAATTGTGTTTGAATTAGAGGCAATGCATCATTATAATTATTATATACTATTTAGTTTATTGCGTTAGTTTTTAAAAATACTATTTTCTTCTTTCAAAGCTTAAAATTACGAGGATTTTCTTTTCCAATAACATAATTGTGTTGGCTTAATTCACTCTACTTTTACCTTGGCGATTAAAACCAATTCACTTGCAGTGCTCGTCTTTGCAAAACAAACCTATCAATAAAGCTTGTTGATACACGAATGCTAATTAATGTGAATAACATATGCGAAATCCAAATAACTTCTACTCTCCAACTTAATACCAGTAAGAGTTGAACACGAATCATTATAAAAATTAACAGACGAATATAATATTGCGTATTTATCATCGAAACAATTGAACGATATTCATTCCTCAAAAGCGACTCGCAGGACACATCGCAGACGCACGCGCACGCTGTTGCGTCAAGGAAGTTTGGGCTCCTTTTTTGGCGGTTTTATTGCGCGCGTCAAAATCGACATGCAGGTGTGCTTGCGACGACTCCTATATATCTGCACGCGGGCGCGCGTCGATTGGCGAACGAGAGGATCGGTCTGTGTCTCACTGTATACGAGTAAGAGCGACCGATGTGTATTCGCGGCGCGTTGTCCGCAGGAATGTAGAGAATCGATCATTGCCATTGTATTATTGAACTTCGTCGCGTGGAAATTCTGCTTCGCTAGCGCCAACTCCTTGCCGCATGATTATGTGTGTGTGTGTGTGTATATATGTATATACCCGATGTCGGCAAACAATAAATAGTTTGCCAAGGATTCGGAGCTGGGAACTATATTAGTTCGGCAACTATGTTACACCTTGATTCTCTCAATCCCAGACAAATGTAATTCTGCTGTGTAAACTGACCCTCTCGTACCCTTACCTATATATAATAACTATTATCATTTATACTATACATAAATGAGACAGCCCTGGTACCAGAAGCAATTTTAAGAAAAATCGATATGTAGTAATAAAACTGTGTATATATAAAAATATTAATAGTAGTTTATACCAATATCCATGTTGCCAAATGTAAATGTTAAAATTAACTTTAGATTGATACATAATTTTTAAATAAAAGCAGAATATTGAATTGTTCTTCGCCATAAAGTTAATAAAAAATAGGTAATTTATGGTTAAATATTTCTGTGAGAGAATGAAAAATTATTAATTGTTATATTTTAATATTATTACATATGCGGACACGGATACGCGAACTAGACCGGCAGAATGGCATTGTTAATTAAGTACGTATATTGTTTTCTATTATTATGCTAGTAGCTATCTTACTTTTTTGTACTTTATAAGTGAAGTATAACTTTTAGATTATTTTAACAAATTATTGATGATTCTTTAGATTCGCTGATATACTCAACACTTAGGAATTTATCAATTGTACATTTTAAAAAACTTATTTAAAATCAAGTTCCTAAGTAATTTTTCTATATTCAAGTTTAATCAAATTAAAAGATGATTATTTCTCTAGGAATACATGGGAAATTTTAGTGAACTTTTAACATCTATTATAATTTAAAACCATAAATCAATATAAATTTTTAATTCTGTTCTACGTATCATGCAACGTGAACCTACAATTTGTAATAATTATACGTGATTAAATTTAACATAATATAAGTAGGTAAGCGGTAATTCATTTAACAAAACAATATTTTAACAGAAAAAAATTACTCAAAGTCTAACTGTTTTTATTTAAAAATATTAACTCTGAACAATATCAGCTGTTCTTAACTGAAAGATGCGTCACTCTTAAGAAAAATTTACTTAACTACATAAATGTGTGGATACAACATTAACTTATTCGAACATTAACTCTTTACGGTTAGACTTTAAAAATTAACGTGAAAAATATCAAAATTCATTTAAAAACTCATCTTTTGATCATCGGTTTAATTTCTTTTTGCTTTACAATTTGATAATTATAAATGAAAGTACATATATTATACACAAATAAAAATCGCATTCAAATCTATTAATATGAAAATGATTTATAAGAACACAATTTTATTGACTGCACAAAATCCCCATTTTGTAACTATTCATTATCAATTAGTGTTTTTTTCTTGTTATTATATAAAAAAACTCATTAATTATCATAAATTGTTTTTCTAAAAGGTGATTAAGTGTTATATAGCAAAGCTAAATAACATATACTAATTATAGAATTGTTGAAATACAACAACGAATGAAACAATTGAACCTAAATAATAGAAATATAAATGAATTTTAAATCCTTAATTCATCTATGAAAGGTATTTTAATGTAATCAAATAAGAAGACTATATACAAATAAAACAATAAATTTAGGTGATATGGTGATTAGGTACTTGTAAAAATTGTCCTTTGTAAATATTTGTTTAATCGTAGTCACTAATATTCATGCTAGAGGATCCGATGTAAAATAAATAAAGGAAAAAATAACTAATTAAGGTAATATAAAATAAATAATAACACTAATAGAATTGCTCAAAAAAATTCTTGAGTATAGTATTTACATATTAGAAGCGCTCGGCAGACCAATTTTTTGAAGAACATACTCAGAACGTATTTAATTAAATAAAAATGGCAATGTCGGTCTAAAACTTCATCATCCCAAAATTTTCGAAGGTATTTTTATCCCATGGGTACCGGATTTTTCTATGATGGGTAATAAACTTACATCCCGGGGTTGATGTTTGAGCTCACACATATATATATATATACACACACACACACACACACACACACACACACATACACACACACACACACACACACACGCGCGCGTTTGATCTCCAGTCAACTATTAATATTTGCAATGATTACGTAAGAGAGTTCTCTTAATTTTAATTAAGAAGTCTCACTGGATGTACGCTCAAGATATGGCATATCGAAAACTTAATTTGAGTACCGCCGCCAATAAATACAAACAAACATAGTTCGCCTGAAACGGGCGAATCTTATGGAAAAGCTGATAGAATTTCATAAAAATTTCACAGTATTCACATAAACGGGCGCCTGACAGAATTATTTTTCCAAATAAACATTCGAATATTAATTTATTAAATAATGAAAATTTACTTGAAATCGCGTATATGATAAGTTTTTATTGGAATAAGTTTATAACTTATCATAAACTTATTTATGGGAAAACTTTTGACTAACTTATGAATATCTTGAATATCTTAAATTTGCATATTATTAAACATTACTAAATACAATTAATTACTAAAAATTCAAATGCATAAAGTCAAAAACTTTGAGTTCTATAAGGCATATGGAAAACTTTACAAGTCAGTTAAAAGACCTCAAGTGGAGTGGAACAGAATTCCCGTGAAAGATTTAAAGTATTCGAAACGAGAAGCTGCTGAAAGATTGTACTTAACTGTCATTTATCGTGCTGGCTTGGTATTTCTGAAGCGAGAGGGACAACACTACGGACAATGACTTGAAAGAAATAAAATAGCTTTTTAATATTCCCCTCATGTTTGTACATCGAAGCACCTCAGACACAGAAGAACGTTTGATTTCATCTCATAAATAGCTATTCGTAAGTGTGCCTGGGAATAGTTCTTTCATTACTATCCTAAAATCGGTTTCATTATACAAAAAGAGACTTTTCAGATAAAACTTTTGTACAACTTTTAATATTGTAACGTTGACTATAAATTGTTCCGACGAATTAAGTGAACAACGATCAACTGTGATTAATTTATATGAATGGATTATTAACTAAATACCTTATATAGGTATTGAGTATACTCAATTTCAGAATACTTCAGAGATGAAATTTACTTAATAAAAATTGGTCAGGTATTGTTACTGTTTGCATTAAATATATTATAAGCGGTTAGTTACGGTTATAAAAAAAAAGTTATATAAAAGTTATTCACTAGAGTTTTAATAGTTACCCTAAAAACTTTGTTTTCATATACCATTCATTCGTTTCAATCACAACATACATTGACGTAAACTATCAACTCTTAATAAAATATGCCTACACAATTTGTATTGTTTTTATTTCAATAGTTTTATAAAATTCATTTCAAGCGTGTACAAAAATCTGAAAAATAAACATAAATAATCTTTCAATGAAATGTTGAGAGTTTACAACAGTATTGAATTATATAGCTGTAAACAGGTAGACGGAAAAAGAACCGCGGGAAAAGGGAGCGCCATTTGAGAATAATAAAACGAATCGGTAGGCAAAACACGTATAGAATATATATAAGAAACCGTAAATGCCGCTGGTTTAACAAACGAATCTCTACGCCTCATCCGGTACGAGACACCCGAATTTTTCTTTGTGACTTAACAATACTCTATTCGGCGCGGCTTATATTTTATAAGATTATACTATAGTCTCTGAGAATTGTTAAGGTAACGTTGACAAATAAGCATGGATTTTCAGACAAAGCTATGATTTTCTATGAAAATTCATACGTAAAAGATACTTTCAAATACTTTTTTTGAGATTTTTATAATTATTTATTTTTTGCTTGTTCAACAAAGTAAACGTTCAATTTTTTTTTAATCTGATGATAATGACAATTAATAATCTGATAAAGTTAAATAGTTCATTGATTCCATTCCAATGCATGCAGGTGGGAGGCAATCATTTTTTTTCTTGCTAAAATTCATTGATTTCGAGAGGCTTATTTTCTTTGTTTCGATATAGACGTAATTCGAATGCATAATATTTATTTAGAAGAAAAGTCAAAATCTTTAGGGAAACATACTTCAACGTAGCTGCAAGGTTCAAATTCTGGTATTTAAAAACGAAGCCTTATAGTGTTCATACTTTCAGTAAATGGATCCTTTGGTGCAAAATGTATATGCAAGTAGGCAAAAGAAACTAAAATTTAAGCTTTACGGTAAAAAATACTACCCATAAAATTGTTATAAGAAAGAAGAGAAATTTTCATTCTATGAATTGTTTTTTATTTTCGTAAATATCAATATTAGAATGGAATCAGATATACTTAATATCGTAATACTGGTCTTCGGAGTGCTCTCGCGCTCCTTGATTACCATTTATCAACTATGTACAAAAGAAGTGACACTAATCTGAAATATTTTGAAAGTAATGAGTAAAAGATACTTTTAAAATACAATTTCAAGCTTGCTCCTACAACAATTTTTCATCTGAAATGATTATGATTGATTCCGAAAAAATGGAGATAATAGTAGAATTAATTGCAAGTCTGTTATTAATGAAAATTTTTTATATTTCAAAAATTAATATCTCAAAAAAAATTTTATTTATCGACTTGAAATTTTAACCAGTTATTACACTAATTGAAGGCTATATGTTGTTAAAATTTCAAGAGATTATCTTCATTTGTTTTTTAGAAAAAAATTAGTTTAGAAAAAAAATTGCGATTTCGTTGTCGCACGATAACAAGAGCAAAAATTATCCAATCGTCCTGAAATTTGGCACAGATGTAGCTTTTATATAT
>JAYJLV010111486.1:0-11245 GCA_036873485.1 Torymus texanus | reverse complement strand
CCCGTCAGTCGTTTCGGCTTCGTCGCCGTTCCCGCCGCGAGCTTGACCCCGGACTCTATATATATGTTATGTATGTGTGGGTGGTGCCTGAGGACGAGCGACCCTCCAGAGCAGCGCGATTAAGGGGCCGAGGTCTCTTCCGGCTCTCACTCACTCTCTCTCTCTCTCTCTCTCTCTCTCTCTCTCTCTCTCTCTCGTCGCACGTGTCTCTATATATGTACTGCGGGGTGAGTGCGTTGCTTTTGTCCCGAAAAAGGGCTATGGTATGGCCCGCTCATCATTTCCGCAGCAGGTGTAATATACCGACCGTTTGACAGCCTCGTCTCAGGAAATGTCGCCTGGTATATTATTATACACTAAGGTATTCTCATACATGTGGGAGAGTAAAAGACGGACTTTCAGGGGACTTATTTCACGGGATGGAAATGGAATTTATACCCGTCTAGCAATCTCATTAGGCGCTAATTGGTAAAATATTTGTTTGGTAAACAGTTATTATTTGCTGCGCGTGCACGGTGTAGGTCAGAATTTTCAAATGATATGTTATTTTAGTTATTAATTCAAACTTCCTTTAATTCCATATTCATATATATTATTCGTTATATATTAGATTAAAATGATTGTATCATTTCTTGGAAGCATAATTTTCTCTATCAGCACATTTGTGTATTATACAAACAAATTTTAACTCAATATATAAACTGAATAAAATAAATCACAATGGGTGGATTTCATAATAGATTTAATTTGAGCCAACAGAAAATTATAATAACGGTAGCAACGAAAATCCGTAACTTTTTTGGAGGACCTCAAGTAGTAAAATCCGAAATTGGTCAGACGTAAAATTTAAACCGACTGCAGCTTCTACTTTTTAGAAACCATTTCGAAAGAAAAATGTCGCGCTATATATTCAACCAAAATATTTCTACCGGAAAACCCTTGCCCTCTTTCAGTTTATTTACGAAACCTCAGGACTTTGCCTTGTGCACGCGTGCTGCTCTCTCTCTCTTTCTCTCTCTCTCTCTCTCTCTCTCTCTCTCTCTCTCTCTCTCTATTTCTCTATTTCTCTCTCTCTCTCTCTCTTTATTTCTCTATTTCTCTCTCTCTCTCTCTCTCTCTTTCCCTCTCCTTTTCGCGAAGCTGCGCAGCGCACGCTGGGTCACCGCGAACGAGCAAACAGATTAATAACGCGAAGTAAATGATAGCACAGTTCGTGCTACGTCCCGGGTTGCGTATTTGCAGGTGTGTGGTTTCAGGGATGTTTTTGGACGCGAAGCTGCTGCTGCTGCTGCTGCTTCTACTGCTGCTGCGGTTCGCACGGTCTACTTGGCGAAATTTCTTTTCTCGGAATGTAAATAACGCGGTTGAGTCGCTACGACGCGAGAGGAATATTTATGCGTTATTTCGAGATAAAGTGTAAAATCGCCAACGAAGTGGGTGAAATAGTTGTGAAGATATATTTATAAACTTAGTTGATGTTAGTAAATGAGGTTGCGGTGACTAATAACAAATTTTAATCCCGGGAAATCTAAAAGTATGACGCTTTACAAATTGTTTTTGTATAAGATTTAAAAATTTTATAAATTTAAAATTACCACGAGTATATATTTATTTTCTATATTGGTTATTTAACGTTGCATCCCCTGTTTGGGTATTAGCGATGTATTATAACTATTTAAAAGTACTGTTTGGTACTGTATAGTAGTTGAACTGTAGGAGTGGACGGTCATGAGCTCGACCTCCACCACCAAAAAAACCAGTTTTTTTGGAAAAGCGTCACCCGGAATTTAACAGTGGCCCAGGCTCGAACCCACAACCTCGAACAGCTTTGTCTTAAGAAGCTAAATGCGGCGTTTACTGTGATGTAAACAAACCGACGCCTTAACCGCCTGAGCCACGGACTGCTCCACGAGTATATTTTAATGTTTTAATTTAAAGTATAAGTACACACATATATTGGAGATTGCACTGTTTCAATTTACATCTTTAAAGTGGGTTTACATTTTACTGAGATAATCATACTTCCACTTTGATCATTCTTTTTATTTAAAGCTATATAAAATTATATCCATTTAAATGTATAATTCATTAAAGAGAGATTATGCAACGTAATATTTCTTTTTTTCCTGTGCTAAATTTTTTGTCTTCTCAAATATATAACAAAAAAATCGAGTTTTGGTTTCATCATGAAATTTTAAAAGCTACCGAATTGAAATAGTTGCAAAGTACATACCTTTGAAATATAAAAACGAGAAAATTGAAGTGGACGATTTTCAACCGGAAAACGCTCCATTTTTAACCGATATTAAAACTAAAATTCTGGAATAACGTCATACAAAAAGAGAAATGAATTTCTAAATATTTTTAATTAAATTCATGATATTGCAAAATACATTGTTATTCACAGAATATCGCAGACTGTTAGTTTTTATCTAGCTATACTTACAGTTATTAAAAATTGACAGCGCTATTATTACAAATATGACGCTGTAAGTGATGCACATAATAAAGAACAAAGCATCGCTTTTTATTTTATTGCACGAAAGAGTTCAACAAACTCGAGCTCACAAAAGAAACCGCAGCCAGCTACAGTATCGATCTTCCGCGCGTGCGCTGTGCAAAAAAAAAAAGAGAATGAAAAAAGCACAGCAAAGCTTCTGCAACAAAACGCTCGCACGAGAAAAGGAAAAACAGCGTCCCGAAAAAATTCGTTGCTTGTGCGCTTTCGCCCGCAAAATCGGTGGAAAGGGAGGAGGGGGAGGGGAGATCGGAATCCCTGAATAAATCATCGTTAAGGCGATATTCTCTCTTCCTCTCCCTCTTTCTCCTCGGAACTATAACTCCGCCATAACGGAAGTTGTGGAAAGTCGAGGCGGGAAGTATACAACTGCGCGAATCTCCATATTTAATCAGAAACTCTCTCTCACTCTTTCTCTCACTCTCTCTCTATCTCTCTCTCCCTCACGAGAGAAGGCGACAACGCGAGTAGTCGGTGTAAAGAGCAGCCAGAAGCAGTAGAGAGAGAGAGAGAGAGAGAGAGAGAGTCTCTTGAACGTCATCGTTCAATCTTCCTTGTCTCCTTCCCCAACCTCGAGGAAACTACACGAATCTTCTCCGCCCCAGTCGGGAAAGTAAACGAAGTAAGCTCTGACAACAAGTATATTTTCGGAAAGCGCCGGAACAACGACGAGTCGAGTCGTCAATCAAATAGCCTCTTTGCGCTTGCTTTCTTCTCCCCTCTCTCCTCTTCATCTGCCTCTGCCTCACGAAATTGGCATCCACCTTGTCGAACTCTCTGCCTCTCTCTCTCTCTCTCTCTCGCTCTCTATTCGCTTTGCACGTTTAATTTGTCGTGTGCTACGTGCAGGAGTTGGCTTCGAGCAGTGCCGCATGCAGTAGACGCCGTCGTCAGAAACAGAATCAGCGATTATAAAGACGAATGACTTGTAGTTAGAAACAGAAGCTGCAGCAGCAGCCACGGTAGTATAGCAGCGCTGTGAAGGGGAAGAGAATGGAATAGAGAGAACGTGTGCACGAGAGGGAGAGAGAGAGAAAGAGAGAGAGAGAGAGAGAGAGTGAGTGAGAGAGAGAGAGGCAAGAGTTGGTAGAAGAGGCACGCGGCGTGTGGAAGCGGCAAGTGGGAGTGATCTGCTGGAGAAACGGAACGAGGCGGAAGGAACGCGGGTGTGGTGAGAAAGGGAGAGCAAGGGAAGGAGGGAGGGAGGGATAGAGAAAGAGAGAGAGAGAGAGAGAGAGAGAGAGAGAGAGAGAGAGAGAGAGAGAGAGAGAGAGAGAGAGAGAGAGAGGGAGATTTGATGGCAAACAAAGCGAAGATTTGGAAATAGGAAACGGAGAGTTATAGACAAAGCGGATGGGAAAACGATAGTCATTAGCGAGGAAGCAGCATTTACCTCACTACAAGGAATAAGCCGCCCGGAACGCTTTCATGTATTATTCCGTCTCGTTAGTCTTTTTAGATTAATGATTTTTAGAGAAAAGTTTCGTATAGAATTATTATACACGTCTTTGTGTTTTACTAGATATTACTTCTGTTTTTATGAAGAATTTCTTTTAGTATAGGTGAAATGCAAAAAATTGAAAACACTTAAAAATTGGTTTTGAATCGGGAATTCTCTAAAAATATTTATTTATGTAGCAAAAAATTTTGATTTTGTTATTTAACTTTACATTATAAGCAATAGCAGTAAAGTACAGTTTCAGTTCGATATAAACTTCAACTCGAGAGGTTACTCAAATAGAAACAAGCTAAAAAAAAATTAGGTACGATATAGTTTGTAAATTTTTTGTACACTCCACACATTTGTTACGTTCGTGCAAAAGTTCATCATTTCTCTTGACAGAAAGTAAAAACTATCAATTACAAACGAAATTCAACTATCCGGGTGTAAAATAATTCTTAAACAACCACCAACACTCGCACTCGCGTTATTATATTTCCCAAAGTATTAGCCAGCTTGAAAGTGACGCCGACAGCGGGGGGCACTTTCAGCATCGCGCTAGATGTAAATCGTGTAAATAAAGAGCCTCAAAATGGGAAAAGACGAAGAGGTCGGTGGCGAAAGTAGAGCACGCGAGAGCGTAAGGCATAGCCGGGTTGTGCGCGAGAGCGCTTTTACTTGTCGTGTTTCACGAGCGCAATATCGTGAAACCGTCGTCGGCTTTATAATCCTTCCCGGCGGTCTCTCGCGCGATCCTTGAAACATTGGATAGGGGATCTGCGCGAAAGAGGACGACTATATAGCGTGGAAAAGATGAAGGAGGAAGAAAACGAGGGATGGAGAGATGAACGAGCCGTGGTCTCGCCCGTTCGTGTGCGCCTCTTAATTGTATATGTATAAGAGCGATTTCGAGATCGAAATCTTAGGGGGATTAGTTATGGGGCAATGAAACCACCGTTAATTCGATAGAAAGATTTAATTTTATTAGCGAGATTATTAGCTGCTAACTGTATTGTCTTCGACAGTGCCGAAAGAATCAGTTGGGATTATTAAAACGTATGAAAACAAGAGAATTAATTATACTTAATAACTATTTCAATTAGAGGAAAATCACGAATTAGACTTGCAGTAACGAATCATATTAAGAACTCGTGCCCATGCAAGACCTCCAAACCCGCTATACCAAGAAACGAAAACCCCCAACTATTTCCAGCCTCTCTTACTATATAATTATAATTTTTGACGACCAGCTTAAAATTTTCTTTCCGCCTCACTAAGCCGCGAGCGCGTGCACGTCGACTTTTCCAGCTTGGCTGCACTAGCACCGCGTATGCTCAGCTTTCGCTGCACCTATACACACACATGCGCGCGGTTTATCTACGACCGCCAAGCCTTTACTTCCGCGGCCTCGCCGCAGCGTCACCGCGTAAAAGCATAAATTAACCCGCGAGTACATAGACACAAGGGGGTGGCTGCTGCCGCCACCGCCGCACACCACCACTGGATAGACAAATGCCGTGCGACGTCACACAGACCCCGAGGCTGTAGCCACCCTCCTCCTCCTTGTGCCGGTAGTGTCGTAGGCGTACGCGTGTTTGGGCCTATTAAGCTCTGGCATTAACTTAAACGCATCCTTCGGCTCACAGTTTCGCGTTTTAATGTCGCGTCTCCTTTATCTTCCTCCCTTTTTTCCTCTCTCCCTTCCTTGGCAGGTCTTTTATATATATAGTATACAAGAGGTCGCTGACCTCGTCTTGGAAGTCGTACGCGCGCACGCGAGTCAGCGAGGGTTAGTTCGTTCGCGCCTCTGGTGTAATTAAATTCGAAATTTCGAAACGTAATTTCGCTTCGCGGATCCTTTTGCGAGGCACGGCGGCGCCTTTAACAAGCGACGTCGCGCGCGCATTAGAAGGAATAGTGCGCCTTCGCCTTGGAGTATATAATGCTAGCGCGACGGCGGCCTGGTCGTTGAGAGATGTCGTCAAGTTAAAGTTATTAATGTTTTTATTATTAAGTGAAGCTCAAATTACTCGATTAGTTTTTGATTTGATGATATTAGCAGTACAGTGTAATATAGTTATACTGTAGCTGTAAATGTGTTGGGTAGAAGGAATGAAATGCTAATAAAGTGTCACGTAGCGATATAGCGTTAGTTCTTTCTGATATGCATATATAATACAATATTTTAATAGAATGGTTTGATGCTTCAATTCGAAATGAAATAAAGAAAAGCCTTTCAAATCATATGTTAATTAAACCAGCGGAATTAATTTTAACAAGTAAAATGTAGTTACATTAGTAAAGTCTTGTGGACTTTTGTCCTATGCCATAATTTACGTTGCTTGAATATTTATTATTCTAATAAAAAATAGCGAACATTTCAAAACTCATATCTTGAAAACAAGAAGCCATTAAAGTGAGTTATAGAGGTAAACGTTTCCTTTATGTAAGACGCCCTCGAAGGTCAGACTCTTTTCTCAAAAGTATTCGGAAATGATCTTATGCTATTGTTTTTTAAATAACATTTTATTCAATTTTATAAAATTTCTTTGTCTTAAAGTAACTTGCTCTCTTTGATGAATAATTTTCATAATTTCATTAGTATAATCATATATTAATGCTCGCTCTTTGCTGCGACAATTTGTGGACACCACTGAGTTATATGACATTAAAAATTTTATTTTTAGTGGAAATTCTGCATGAAAAATTTTCAGAATAAAAGCGTCTTTTAAAATTTTGTTAATAATTTCAGCGATGGCTCTTTTGTGGTAATGGAACTTTTTTAAAGGAAAAGTTCAACAACTTTGAGAAAAATTATATTGGACATTTTTAAAAGAATGCCAACGTTAAATGTAATAATTAACTATATATATTTGTTGGATCTATTAAAAGTTGAGGTTTTGCATATTACATTACCCATATTAAATG
Source organism: Torymus texanus (assembly GCA_036873485.1). Lineage (NCBI taxonomy): Eukaryota > Metazoa > Arthropoda > Insecta > Hymenoptera > Torymidae > Torymus > Torymus texanus. The sequence continues at coordinate 4,358 of JAYJLV010111486.1, read as the reverse complement.
AAATTGTAAAGTATTTTTCAAAATTTTCTAATAAAGCTTTCTCACAAACAGCATTAATTTCTATGCACGCTCGAAATTTCTTTTTTGAAATAGAATAAAATGAAATGTTTTTTATTTACCATAAAACTAGCTCCACATACAGAACTGTAAAAACAAAAACGCACTTTCAGCCTTCTCCATTTTCTATTTCTATTTTTCGCTACACACTTCAATCGTACAGGGTTATCTACAAAAAATCTTTCACTACAAAAGCCTCCTACAACAGCAGGCTAGAAATAATAATCATCGAGCCTCGTAAAATAAGCCGGGAGTAAGCGGCGACGTTCCATTAGGGAAGAGAGCGAGAGGGGGAGGCTCCCTCTCTCTTCTCCTCTTTATATGCAACGAGAGCGCTGGCTCTTTCGCGCCTGTGAGCGACGTTTAAAGGGCCGACGACTACGTCGCCTCCGGAGTTTTGAATGTCGTGTCGTCGTCGTCGTCGTCGCCGCCGCCACGGCTGCTCCTGAGGGAGTTTCCACTCTACCCTTGCTTTGCTCGCGTTTATATATACAGTCGTAAAACTGGACGCTCGTCGCGCACTGCGCTGTGCTTTTTTTCGCGCGCGGCTACTGTTTTTCGTTGAAAGTGCGGATGATTTTAAAGACGAGCTTTTTCACGATTTCATCGCCGCTGGCGTGTTTTCCCTGTGGATCTCTGCTTGCTGTACAAGCTCGCGCTTAAGCAGTCGAGTACAGAGATTAGCTTTGATTACGCAGAATGAATTTTTTTCTTGTCCGTTTTTTATTTATGCAAAAGTTAATTATTGTTATGGTTATTCGTGGAACGATGAATGTGTTGATTTGTTTTGTAATTGAAAATTTTTTTAAATTATTTTACGGTAAGAGCTATTAATTAGAAGGAATAGATTTATAGTAATATTTTTAATTAGTTATTGTTGAAGAATAATTTACCAATGTAGAGTTAATTATCGGAAATTCTTATAGTCTGCATGTCACTTCGTCAAATCTCGCTAGCTAATAATCAATACGCTTGGCCGAATATGTGTTGATTTTTATGCCAAGAGAAATAACTGAAGAACAGAGCTTGAGTGGAATATAACATTGATATAATGAGTGATTGAAATATGAAAAGCCAAGACCACTGAAATTCAAATCCTCAGGTGGATTCAATAATTTGCTAACCCTTGAATTGACATATCAATAATTACATCTAGCTAATGCTAAACAAGCCATGATTACGTTAAATTATGTTTCAATTAGGATCTATTGTATTGCTATTTGAAAATCAGCGATACCTCTGATATACCGTACATTCACTCTGAATCACTAATAATAGTAAATGAAACGTTACACAGATGGAATTATTATTGAGCTAACTTTAAAGTATTAGTTATGTTTCATTATCTAAAAATATATAAATTCTTTTATAAAATATTTTTTTGTCTGATGTTAATTTTAATAATTAATTTTTTATCAATCTTATAAATTAGCCTATTTCTATCGTATATATTTAGTATATTCAATTGCAGATTCGTGAACTTCATCCTAATTTAATTTATTTATACAAAATGTGTAATAAATATCAATAGTTTAAGAAAGCTAAAGCCAAAAGTGTATGGATTTCTATTTGTTTAGAAGTTTTTATAAAGTGAAACAATTTGGTTGTTTTCGTTTCTGTCAATTTCATATTTTACAGCTCTTTGAAACAATATTGTTAAACAAATATGAAATATAACAGAAACGATGCTGTGATACAAAGGGCAATACAAAAGAAAGGGATAAAAAACGAAACAGTAGTGGAATAAAGGGATTGCCTGAATTTTGGAATAAAAGAGCCCTAAAGATCGTATGTGCATGCTCAAGTGGCGTGAAGCTCCGGCGTTACGGCGAATCTCTTTAAAGAGCAAAGTGGAGAGAGGAGGAGAGGAAAAGGGAGAGAAAAAACTAGGAGAGAAATGAGAAAAAAATCAAAAGATGTTTTCTCAAAGCAAGTAAAGTCAATACTCATGGTAATACTTTGCAAAATATTTGTATACGTTACGACCATAATTCTTATAAATAACTGCGCTGATATCTTCGAAGCTGATATAAATATGCAAATATTTACAAAATCATAGAAAATTGTATATTATTGAAGATAAATAATGCATTTAAAAACTTTGTGCAACATTATAAAGTCTTCATACACGAGAGGTAAACTGTAAAGGTAACGTAACTGTTTTCGTTTATTTTAAAATATATGATAAAACACTTTAAAAGATCAATTAAGACCGACTTATCTTCGTTGAGAAGAATCCTTAATGAAGTGAACTTTGTGATTATCCGACGTTCGGGCGAACGAACTGAAACTACACTCGGAGAAGTATCCACCGCGCCATCAACTCTCTACCAAATGACTTGCGCGCTTTTCCTCCTCCTGGTGGCAGCTCAAGCGTGGAGAATCTTCGTTTTTATTTTCCCTCTCGCGTTCGTTTTTCCTTTCTTCCACTCTAACGCTCCTTTTCTATCTCTTGTTTTTCGACCATGACTCCGTTCTTTCTCTCTTCTCTCTCTCTCTCTCTCGCGCGCGCGCGCGCGCTCTCTTTTGAATCTCGGCAAGCGGAGTAGAAAAAAAAGGTAGATCGCCGGATTCCGGCGTGCGAATTCCCTGCGGCGAATTTGAATACTAGATAAATACGAGTCAACAGGTGGCGAGGGCGCGTGCGCGCAGCGGGGGCAAAAGGGGGGGAAACGACGGCCCCGACGACGCGGCGCTGCGACGCCGGAAGTCGCGCCGCCAAGGCGTCGTCGTCGTCGTCCTCGGCACAGACCAATGACGATTGTTCCGCCCGGGGTGCGCCGAATCGAATTTTGGGCAGTCGCCTCGTGGCTTTTATTGGAAGTGAGACGTTTCGTTTGTTTCGGGTAATCGTGTTTTCAGACTGTTCACGCTCCTTTCAATAAATTTAATCAATGGCCCATTATTCTTGAAGATAATATCCAACAATGTTTCAGAACTGTCCATTTTCCTTTACAGAATTAAATAACGTAAATTTCAATGAGTGAGTTTCAATGTGTATCAGTAGATCAGTGTATCAGTTACAATGACAACTCAATTTTCATAATTAACGATAACATTTCGTAATATTTATAATAATTATAACGTATTTAAGAAAATAAATGATAAAGTGTAAAAAATAAGTGCCGAGCTAAATCAGGCAACTAACGTTGCGATTCTACATGACGAGTTATTTTTTTGCTGAATTGACGGTCTCTCGTCGTCTATGCTGTCTAAACGCCAACGGAAACCTTTATGATATAAGTTTCTCTATAGACAGTTTTTATAACTGCATTTTAATTTTTTTCTCAAGGTTTCAATCTACGTTGCTCAATGTTCCTAAGATCAGTCACGTAGAAAATGATGAAATCTGTAAAATAAAACTATGTAACAAATTATATGTCTACTAAATTGAAATGAAAAATGTCATATCATCGATTGTTTCTGACATTAACATTGCTCTCAAATTAGCTCCAATTGTTGAATCTACGTATTCTGTAGTCTGCGTTAATGAACATAAGACAAAATTGACAAGTACTTGATTATGAGTATAAATAATTAGCAATAAATGAAGATACACTCATAAAATCAACCCTAGGAGCTTTCCTTTTCTCAAGGTCTTTTATCGCATGTTATCATTCGTAGAACCAGCATTGCATATATAAAAGACTTCTCAAAGTTTTGATTTTCTCCTATATGTTGTGCCACTTTCATAAAAAGAATAAAAAATAAAATAATAATTACGCCTATATCAGTAGTCACCTCTTTCTTCTTTGTATGATACATTCCTTATTTACTTTTGAAGGCTACTCTCATTGCACAATAAACGTATCAAGTCCATTATTTGCTTTTCATTAACCAAATTAATACAATAAATCTTTAAATCACCCGAAAGCCGAACCACAAACCCAACGCTAACGGACACCTCGAATTTCAGTTAAAATTTGCAATTCCAATGTGTATTCAGATAATCCTAAAAGAAACAATAAAATAAAAATTCAATTTCATCATCCCAATATATTAATCGCGTCAGCATCGTATCCCCGCATTGACATACATAAACATATATATATATATATATATATATAATGGAAAATGTGTTTCCAAATTATGCCAAACTCACTGATCGAATGTCGAAACAACTAAACAGTAGATAAGCTATGGGGGCACGGGCTCACTTGAGCTCGTGCCCCCATAGGTATACGAGCTCACCCCCCCCCTCCCCCCACCCCTCACTGAGCCCGTCCCCCATAGGGTTTCTGGCTCACCTGCAATTGCACGAAGTCCAATAACCCAAGTTTTCTGGCTCACCTGCAATTGCA
>JAYJLV010111465.1:0-11246 GCA_036873485.1 Torymus texanus | reverse complement strand
TTTACGATATAAAATTTTTTTCTGTACCGTTCCCTGCCGGAAAGCCTATATATAGGCTTGACCTCTGACATGAACTTCGTATATAGTTGATACATGATACAAGACACTAATTTGGCCACTTTTAAAGGGAGGATTAAAGGTTCAGATCCCAGCAGCCAAAAGGTTAAAGAAGAGTACTCTAATCTTTAACTGGTTTTGACAAAAATAAAATACGAGGAATATAAATGGTAAATATGTGGATACTTGAAAATTGTATCTATGATAATTGGACAACAATCTGGATTCACAAAGTATCCATGTTCTTTGTGTATGTTCGATAGTAGAGATAGAGAAAATCACTACAAAAAGAAAATTTGGCCATCAAGACAATCGTTTAAACCTGGAAAATAAAATAATCTAAAAGAACCACTCGTTGATCCGTCCAAAATTTTAATACCTCCTCTACATATAAAGCTTGGATTGATAAAGCAGTTTGTCAAGGCTTTAGACAAGGATGGACAATGCTTTGAATATTAGGGAAAAGTATTTCATCATAAATCAGATGCTAAATTGGGCGAAGAAATTTTGGATGGTCCAGAAATCCGTACTTTAATTAGAAATGAAAACTTTAATAAGTAGAAAAAGCAGCATGGTCAAGTTTTAAAGAGGTATCAACAAAGTTTTCAGTGTTATACAAAAGACGTGGATTACATAAATATTGTGAAAAGAATGGTTCGTAATTTTGAAAAATTGGGCTGCCTCGTGAACCTAAAACGTCATTTTTTTGATTCACACGTTGATCAATTTCCCGAAAATAACGGGGATTTTAGTGAAGAGTAAGGTAAAAGGTTTCATAAAGACTTGAAAGATTTCGAACGCAGATTTCAAGGACGGTGGGTCATAAATATGTTGGCAGATTACTGTTGGATGATAAAAAGAGAAAAAACGACTTGTAGGGAACAAAAACATGTCAGACATCCTCTACATCGGTCATTTGAAGAGAAACGTGGGCGTAAACGTAAAACAATTTAGATTCTCATATTTTTTACACTCATATTTTTATCGGAGTCACTGATCATGAATTTCAAGTCTTATTTTCAATTAACTGTCGAAGGAAACCTTGAATTTATGATCTATGTTGTGGAAAACTCTCAAAGAAGTGATTAAAACATAGATTTTCAGAAAAACCGAATAATTTACCTCATTTGCTGCCTACTAGCGCCCCCTGGGAGTAATGTTTTTTTTCCTTTGACATATTCATGATCAGCGACCTCGAAAATTCCTAGGGTAATATTTCGAATGCCTATAAACTCTTACAAAGTAGTAGAATCCAATTGTGCTCGTGTTTCAACCAATTTTGTGATGAATTTGGCCTTTTTTGAGTTCTTTAGCCTTCTCAATGCCGCCTGAAGAGTAAAAATATTGTTAAAAGAATTTCCAAAACATATTTTTCGATGTATTTTTCCGTAAAATTAAATTCTGAAGTCAAATTAATCGTATCTCTCGTGCATTTATTTTTATACTCTAAAAATCATGAAAATCCGTAAAAAATGAGGTTTTTCCTTTATAATCTCAAAATTCACTGCGGAAGGGTATATTTTTATTGTAGATTCCGGTTCAGCGTCGAAAAATACGTAAGATAACATAGGTCTGGTCAAAAATACAGACAACTTTTTTTTTTTGCGCCTGTGTAATTAATAGTATTCACAGCTTATATTTAATACGCACAATAAAGTTGAAGTTACGATTACAAATTATTATAGTGAGCTTAGGCTAAAAACGATATTTAATAAAATAAATGAATTCTATTCTTTTTCTTTATATTTATATTCCTATGCATATATAAATTTTGTGTATTTGGATTATTTATTCATTTATACCCATAGATGTTACAATACAACGGTTGGAAAATGCGAAGAAGTAATAAGAGTGGGTTAAAAGATTATGTTATAAATGTATATGTAAGAGATGTAGTTAACGCATAAAGTCGTAAAAACTATTCCCTTTTTTCACATAGGATGAAATGCTTTCGTCTTCGAGAAAAGTTTTTCGCTTACGAGTGTTCGTTTTTCCCACTTGAAGTTACAAGCATGTGGTATCGCGCATTTGCGACAAAATTCGACTGTTAGACAAGAACTGGTGAGAATCTAAGACGACGTCATATTTTTTATTATTGGAATTCCAATACTTTAGAGGACTCAAAGTCGGTGGTGGTCAGTTAGACCATTCGACGTTACACTAGTATACCCAAACCCCTCCTAATTATGAAGTAGAGCTTCAGAAGTCGATATCGGACATCCTGGCTTTTACTAGAGTTCAATTCCTTTTCTCCATCGTATCCCTTTGAATTTGAATTAATCGCATTAAAAAACTGTCCATTATATGCGCCAACGTTTAATTTTACTTACCTCAGTAAGACAACATTTATAAATTCGTGTAATATACACTCTTATTTAATAGGTAATTTTTAATAATACTCCAAATTTTTGTGTGCAAGTTTATTATATGCGTAAACGTTTAGTTTTATTTAGTTTATTAAGATAAGATTTATAATCAGAGCTCTAGAACATGTTTCTTAGCTATAATTATATGTTTTAAACACTTTTGAACAATAGTAATAAATACTTATAACATACATACATACACTCTCACCGAACGCACATAGATTTTGTAAATAACTTTTAATAATGTAAATTTTGTCGAATGTTTAAGAAAATAAGCGCGGTAATGACACAGCTAACGTCATCTCTGTAAAAAGGCGAAAGCCATAACTCCGAAACTGGGGGAATGTTTGCATCTTTCACCCAGCCAATTAGCCGCATCTAAGGGCCTTAGGCCCACCCTTATTCTTAACGCCCACGCCGTCTTGACCATTCAACTGTCCCAGCACATTGTACCCCCGAATTGCGTTTAACGAGGGAAAGAAGAGGGAAAAACCGAGCTAAGCTTTTCCCTTATCTCTGCGCCGTTACTCAGTCCCCCAGCGCCATCAGAGTAGATCAGAAGTTCCAGGCACCAACAACAACACCAATAAAGTAAGAAATTTTCATAAGAAAAAAAAATAATATATCATTGACAGTTTTCTTTCTATCCATCTTTTTCCCTAAACTTACCATCCCAATTCCGAACGCCAACGGGGTCCTCTCTGTACGAACGTTCAGAGGCAGGCGACTCCACGTTTGTTCAATATACATCACCGTTATTTTAGAAAAATAAAAAATTTGTATGACTTGCCATCCCTAGCTATTGGATTGCTCCAGGCTAGAAAAGGCAAAGTGGATAAAATAGTAGTAACGTTCTTTTGGACGTCACATACGCTTTTGGGGGTTTGTCCAGGATTGTAAGTCACCACAACAAATGTTTTTATAACTTTCTTCTCTTTTCATTTCTTTTCTACTATCTTGTTATAAAGTGAAATAAATACAATAAAGTGAAATAAAGTGAGTGTATAGAAAAAAAAGAAAAGAAAATTTTATTTAAATTAAAATATAAATCTAGAAACTATTACTAAAAGGGAAACTTTATATATTCAATTTTAATTTAAAATTCAGTGGTGTTTAAAATTAAAAAAATAATTATTATAACGGAACTGCGAATTTAAAGAAAATTTAAAATTATTAAACTCGTGATAAAGAAAAACGTGTTAAATTTTACATTAATAAGAAACAGTATATACGGTATAAAGACCGTGCTGCAAAAAAATAATAAATTAAAAAGAAATATAAATAAATTGAAATTAAAACATGCCCCAAAACCTCTGCATCATCACGAATAATCACGTGTAACGGCCTCTGAAATATAAATAAAGAAAGTAAAAAGTGAAACATGCCCTAAAACCTCTGAATCATCACGAATGATCACGTGCAACGGCCTCTGAAATATAAATAAAGAAATTTGTTGAGGAATTACTCAAGTTTGAATCTCGCGCGGTTGCGCGCTCGGCGGGTACGCTCCCGACGCTGCCGCGAAGCGGCAGCTCCTCACGGCACACCGACGGTACGGTAAGGTAATGGGAGAGATGTGATTTGACTTACGCCAAGTTCGCCCGGCGCTCTCTCTGCTTTTGACTCACGAGGCACACCACAAACAACCGCTCCACTCATTTTTAGAATACCCCTAGGATAATTTCACTGGCTCTTCTCATCACTGTACTACTCATTTTTGGCTCAACTCAACAGGCTCAACTCAACTGGCTCAACTCAACTGACTCTATCAACATCGAACAGCATCGATTGGAATCGGCACTTCGTCGCTGGAGAAACTCACCATAGCTGTACCGCAGCAGTGCACGTGCACAGGTAATCTCACATTTTCACATGCGATCTCAGGTCATGTGCGCTGATTCAATCTCATGCTCTGACCCGGCGGTAATTCTCACGCACGATTAGATCAGTAATATCTAATCGTGCATACTCACATAACCTCTACAAATAAATCAGTAACATTTACTTGTAATATCTCATGCCAGCAGCAAATTGAAAACTCATCGATAGCAACAGACGCAGATTCAACGTTAGAGCTTCTCACCGGTGTCACTCAGAGGAATTTTCATTTATTGGTCAAAATCATTTGTCGAACAAACTCATTTTTATACAACAGGTCAGTTTCTCCTTCGCAGGGAGCTTGTCAACTCAGCTACTGTATTCTACGTACACATAACTACACTTATTGTAACACTCTAACACAATAGAATTTTGTAATACACGCTCAACCAGAACAAATCCTTGTACTTTCATTCACAGTATTTAGCTTTAACTGAGATGTATTTTTTGGTGTAATCAATTGTAATATATTGTAAAGTGTTGTATTGTAACTTACGTAAGACTCAATTATTTAAGGGGCTAGACTAGTTTCTCGAGTGTGAAAAGGATGTGATTTTCTAGAGCTCAACAAGAAAAGCCAAGCAGACAAATATTATTAGGTTTGGAAGATATATTGAGACACTTTTAATGAGTAAACAAAAATAATTTCACGCATAAATATCGACTCTAAGCCGAGTTATACGCTACGCCGTGGAGTCCTCCAAGAATGAAGTCGTCAATCGGCTGCAGCTGTAGAGGTCCTCAGGATGCTCGGATATGAAAAAAAAAAAAAAAAAATTGGACGTTAAACTAGATGAGTTTCTCCGTACCATGAACTGGGATATTTTAAAAATATTAATTAATAAAATGGCACTGTTTTGAAAAAAAAAAATTCCATTTTTGAAAATGCAGTTTTGAGAAAAACGCGTTTAAAGTTTTGACTACTGATTTTTGTGTTATAAAATTAATTTTTCCATACTTATAGTTATTCTGCTATTCCAGCGCCATACAATTCGCCTTCCTCTTGCTCTAGAAAGTGCTGTTGCTCAGATGTAGATTGTCTACGAGCGGTCCGAGCCTCCTTTGAAGTCTCCTTGCACCTTTTCTCGGCTAGCTGCATACGCGCCGCGTCACGAGTCTCGGTATATTCTTTTGCGCAGGGGCCAACAATTATACCCATTGTTGTAAATATTCTTAAGATGGATTTCATGCCATCATTGAAGTTTTTAGGCCGCTGTGTAGATGTTTGGGAGCAAAGTGCCATAGCAAGCCGTTATAGCTTTCATTATTATTTTGCACGTTGCTCCCTTTGCATCTGTTTAGCAACTCCATTTTCGATAGATCCGTATAAATTGGATGCAAAACTTTTAAAACTTCTGGATCTAATGGCAGATAATCGTGTTTGAATTTCTTCATATCGAGTCCTTCAGCTTCCGCTCGGCGATATGTACACCAGCTATCCGCGCCGGCCGGGCAGTTTTGATGTTGTGGACTTTTGTCAGTCGAGCCCATATGAAAATATGTAGCCCAAATCTCCTTATACATTTCATCTACATTATCTTGATGCCTTATTATTGCCAAACCATAATATTTTTGTAGTTTATTTATGATTTTATCAGTTAATTTTACTGTGTTTTTACTTCTTCCTCCTAAGCCTTTCACTTTCTTTTTTTCATTTCGGCATCGTGTGCCCATTCTTTTTTAATGTGTAGATAGCATTCTAGCTTCTTAACGGACGTGTTATACGGATCTATATCTAAAATACCTTTAAACGTAGCACTGTCTCCGTCACCGATGTGGCGTGTGTATTTGACACCACGATTTTCGAGCGAGCGGTCGAACATTTCCTTTATGCCGTTGACTTCCATTTTCGCAGCCGATCCGTCGTGATTATTTCGGTAATTATGATCAGTTAAAAGCCATTCTTCATATGCTTCTTCATATTCCTCTTTTTTTTTGCATCCAGTACTCACACGCTTTACAATAAGTTGATTTCACTGACGTATCGATGATTTTATTACAGAGCACAACAATGAGCACATCTGCTCGGCGCGCCTCCCAGTCGCCCAGCGTCGAGGGTCAGCTCCGCCTAATAACGCTGCCATTTCGAAAGTATTTACAACACGACTATAAAACTTTGGGAAATTATTCTTGGAATAGTATACTATCGAAATATGGAACAAAATCTATTTGTTGAAAGTGAGAAACTAGTCTAGCACCTTAATTCAAACACCCACAGCATTTTCTCACTTAATTTATGTAATTCTCAAACAAAATTGCAAAGTGAAACATGTCTCAAAACCTCTGAATGGTCAAAGAATGATCATGTGCCTCTGAAAGATAAATAAAGAAATAAATTAAAACATGCCCCAAAACCTCTGAATCATCACGAATGATCATGTGCAACGGCCTCTGAAATATAAATAAAGAAATTGAAAAGTGAAACATGCCCCAAAACCTCTGAATCGTCAAAGAACGATCACGTGCAACGGCCTCTGAATAAATAATGAATTAAAAAGAAAATGATAAAATTGAAATAAATAACATGCCCTAAAACCTCTGAATCATCAAGAATAATCATGTGCAACGGCCTCTGAGTATTTAAATAAATAAATAAAAAGAAACAGCATATGCGGTATAAAGATCGTGCTGAAAAATAATAAATTAAAACAGCATATGCTGTATGAAGACCGCGCCGGAAAGGATAAATTCAAAAGAAAGATAATAAATGAATAAATAAAGAAAGAAAATAATGAATCCGGTATAAATACCGTGCTAAAATAAATTTGAATAAATAACAAATAATCGGAGATTGAATATATTTAAAAAAAATATGCAAGATATATAAACATAAATAAATGTATCAAATTTTTAATAAACATTAAATAGTAGTGAAATAGTAAATAGAATGAAAGTAATGAAATAATAAATAGAAATCAATATAAATAAGACTTTTTTATTAAAACCTTAACTTATGAGCGGAGATAATAGAATCACTAGGTCTAAAGCAAAAATAGATGAAGCTTCAAAAGATGAAGTAAAATTCTTTAATCGATCCGCGAGACGGTCTAACAACTCTGAAGATCCTAACTACGTGCCGGAACTGAATTTAGATCTTTCGCCACAGGATACTGAAAGTGGTTCCGATTCCTTGTTCAAAAGCGCAGAATCCTTCAATAATTTAGAAGCTACAATAAGGCCGGAAGGCGATGATAGTATCGCCAACTCAAGTAATTACAGTATCAACAGTCTTGAAATAAATAATACTGTGGAATTTAATAGTACGGTTCGGACAATCGAAGAAATGGCTCCCGATCCGGTTGCACTGACCGTCAAGATGAAGGACGCATTGCATGAACGAGGCATGCCATGAAGCAAATAACATGATAAGTGCTACTTCGGAAATTTCTTTAACAAGGCTGTTAAGTACAAAAATCACCGGTGAAGCACGCAGAACAATTTATAATAAAATATTCGATAGATTAAATGACTTCACTCAACATTTCAAGGATTTGTACGACTCTGGAGAAACCATTCCAAAATTATTTGGAAGATTAGGTTATGAAATTCAAAGAGAAAACGGAGGCGTAATACCTTTCGCAAATCGACTTCGTGAAATTGAAAATAAAATTTTTGTAACAAAGAAACAGGATGATGGCACCATTTCTAACAATGATAAGGAAGAAATGGAGAGTGCTTTAGTTTTCTGTTTTAGGCGGGGCTCTAAACCCGAAATTGAAACACGTTTGCCAAATAACCTTACTACTGACGCGATTATGAAAAAAGCAGTAGAGATTGAAAAACAGATTAATACTGGAGCATCATTACTAGCTTCTGTTACAAGAAATGAAAATCGTCGAAAGAACGTCTTAACGTGTAGTCTTTGCCACCAAGAAGGTTATTCAGATAAGGATTGTGCAAAAAAATCCAAAGAATGCACACATTGTGGGAAACCGGGTCATACTGATAAAACCTACTTCCTAAAGGCTAGAAATGCTCTGACAGTTATCTGCCAAACTTGCAATCGTAAAGGACATAGATCTAGAGATTGTTATAGAGACGCTACTTGTCAATCATGCAAGGAAGTTAGTCGTACAGCGGAGAGATGTAGAAATAACAAAGCTACATCTACAGTAATTTGCCAACTATGTGAAGGAAGTGGACATGAAGCAGATAAATGCAATCAACAAATAAGGACAGATGTAGGGAAAATACAATGTCAGTTGTGTAAGAGATTTACACAGAGTGCGGAAAATTGCCGTTCAAATCCCTCTGGCCAATTACAAAAATGTACATATTGTAATAGGAACGGACATGAAGAGGAAAATTGCCAATTCCGACTATTTAATATTCAGAAGGTTTCGGAAACTGGATTGCAAAGCAACAAACGCGCTCACTGAACTTAGCGGAACTTAACAGTCTCATCGACGAGTTAGTGCCGTTAAAGTAGAGCATGAAAGAAATGTTCCACACATAATTATGACGTTAGATAAAAATAGTAGGCCACTCGAATTAATGCTTGATAGTGGTTCTGAAGTAAATATTATTCGTTTAGGGTTCGTCCTTCTCGAATACAATATAAACGATAAAATAATTTACAAATTACAGGCCCTAATTCCATTCCTTGAGTAGGTATAATAAAAATCAAAATAGCAACTTATATCTGCGAATTTGTTGTAGTATCGCATGATTTTCCTATCGTTCACGCAGGTATATTAGGTACCGAATTCTTTTTGCAGAGTAAGGCAGAAATGAATTTCAGAGAAAAATATTTAAAAATTAAAGACTGGAAAATCAAAATGTACCAACGAAATCATGTGGAATCTAAAGGAAATTCAATTTCAAACGTAAATGTTATCGATAACAAAATATTACCAACCTTACGGATAAAAAATTCCCTTATTAATACTACAGAAACCTTTTTAGTTGAATCAGGCTCAGAGGTCAATCTTATTACCAAACGTGTAGACGTCTACCCTCGAGAAACGTGATCAATAAGTATAGAAGAGGTAGTTTAAAGGGAATTAATAAAGAATTTATAATTACGGAAGGTACAACTGAAATATCTATTTTAGGAGTACCAACAATTTTTCATGTATTACCGAAAGAATATATGATGCCAGAAGTACGTATTTTAGGAGCCAATTATCTCACTTCAGCAAATGCAATTTGCTGAAGATGTTATTATATGCTGCAACTAGATTTCGGAAACAAAACTCTAGTTGTAGGAGAAATTAGCAAATAATTGAATTTTGAAGTAACCCCGTAATCCGAATTCAATTTATTAAATTCAGATTATCTGATTGATTTAATGGACGGCGATAGAAATATTGCTGAGATTCCAGAAGAATTCTATCCGGATTCTGGGGTAGGGATTAAATATTCCTATAAAATTTCAGAAGTTCACACTTTTTCAGATTTAGGACTTGATGAATATAAAGAAAATTTCGTCAATATTGGAACTTTGGATATAGAAAAGTATAGTGAAAAAAAGAAAGGAATAACAGAACTATTAAGACTAGAAAATTTTGACCAAACAGAGGCAGAATACGTCAAACAACTTGCGGAAGAAATGCGAGATGTATTTTTCTTACCTGAAGATACTTTCGAAGGCACGGATCAGGTAAAACATAGAATACCAACCTTAGATGATAACCCCATTAACTCTGGACAATATAAATACCCACATTAAAGGGAGAAGTTAACAAGCATGTACAGGATTTATTGGACGCTGGAATAATCAGGCCATCGGAATCGCCTTACAATACACCAGTATGGATAGTCCCGAAAAAGGCTGATTCTCAAGGAAACGCGAGATGGTGTATGGTTTTAGACTTTAGGGAACTCAATAACAAAACTGTAGGAGACTCTTATCCTTTACCGAATAAAACCGAAATATTTGATCACGTTGGTAGCGCTAAATACTATCAAGTACCCTGTACTTGATTTAGCATCAGGATTCCATCAAATATAAATGGATCCTCGAGATGCGCCTAAAACTGCATTTAGCACGCCTTATGGCCATTATGATTTCACAAGAATGCTATTTGGATTGAAAAATGCCCCTGCCACTTTTCAAAGCTTGATGGATAACTTATTACAAGGATTACAAGGTAAAGATCTATTTTTGTACTTAGACGATATTGTGATTTATGCAGAGAGCATCGAGGAACGCGATCGTAAGTTTAAAGCACTTGCAGAACGTTTACGTCAAGCAAATCTGAAATTGAAAATTGATAAATGTGATTTCCTTAGACCTAAGGTATCCTATTTAGGTCACGTATTAAGCGAAGAAGGTTTGAGTCCAGATCCTAAAAAAAATTGAAGCAGTTAAGAATTTTCCAATACCTAACAATATTAATACTGTACGACAATTCTTAGGACTAGCTGGTTACTATAGACGCTTTAGTAAAGATTTTGCGAGAATTGCGAAATTCCTCACTAGATTGTTGCAAAAAGGAATAAGTTTTGATTGGGATGCTAAAGCTCAAGAAGCATTTAAAATTCTTAAGGCTGTATCCATCTCAAATCAGGTGGCCCGCGTATGCTTATGTCACCGATTATTTTGGAATAAAAGTATTTTTGTTCTTCTCCAAAAATTATTTGACCCGTATATTTTTATTTTTTGTTGCAACAAAATTTCATGTGTTCAGAAATGCCGCACAATTCTGAGAAAATCCTTACTTAGAAATAAATTTTTAGAAAAATGCATTTTTCTCGAAAAAGCCTTTTTTTCCTCGATTTATTTTGTTATGATAGAGGACGTAAATAGCTATCCAGGCGTATCTGTCAGATTCGGGGGTTTTGACCTGGGATAGCGATACACTAATGAGACCACACACAAATAAATTTTTCACGCTTAACGCTTATATATAGTGATATAACAATGTGTAACGTTGTACTTCCCACGTCCCCGTGCAACGTATACAACTTATTTTTATTTCGCCGGATCCGGAGGCTGAAGCT
>JAYJLV010111454.1:0-11246 GCA_036873485.1 Torymus texanus | reverse complement strand
TTTCTCGCACGCTCGAATAAAAAAGCATGCGCTAAATTGAGCTTCTCACACGTCGTGTAAAAAAATAGTGTTCGATAGGCGAGTGAGAAAGTGATTTTATCCTCGTGTGGCCTTTTCACCCTCGCTTTGCTCGGGCGCAAACGTTCACACGAGGATAAAATAACTTTTTCGCACTTGTATCGAAAATAACTATATTCTGTTGCTTAAATTTGGAATAAATTATATATTTTTAATTGTAAATCAAATCAGCTGGTTTATACTTAACTACATTTTGGTTTTTCAGTCAATTAAAAAATTAATAAATAATTTAATATGAAGTAAATAATTAAATATTTCAATATATTTCGCAGATAGAAGAATTAAAAAATAAATAGTTCATTGGTTGTTTAGCCAAATATACTTATTGTACTGTATGTAACAATTACAATAAGTGCATTTATTTTTGGGGGGCACCAACGGGAAGGCAACCAATACCACCCCCCATCTGAAACTAAAACAATCTGAAAGCGGTAATGCCTAATCAGCTAAAGGTTTCTTACTTTTTTTCGTAATATAGAAAATTCTACTTTACCTTCAGAATATTATTACTCCTTTTCAGAAACTTCTTTTATGTATCTGAAAAGTATCCTAAAAAGGATAAAAATTTCGTTTTTTTACATACTTTATACACACTCTATCAAAAATCATTTATAAATATTTCTATAATCTTCGAATAGCAATATATTTATCAAGGTAGACCTGAACCCCTTGTATTGAAAATTCCAGTCATCAAGGCCGACACTGGGTACTTTACCTTAGATGAAGAAATTTCACATTTGTCATGGGAAAAAAAGTTACGAGAGCAGGGATCGAACGCGGTTCCAAAAAATTGGAACAAAAGTAACGGTGCGCCTTAACCGCCTGAGCTACCGCGTCTATACCAGCGATGTACGATAAAGTCGTTTATGCTTATCTTTCCCCCTTCGGGCTTGAGTAACGGTTTGGCGTTTGGGTTTCCCGAGCTTTGGTTGTAATTTTCTGAAATTTAATTGAAAAAAATAAGAACGAATATATGCCATATTTTATATTATTAAAAATGGTTATTATATTTCCGTTAGTATACTTGATAAACTTATTTAAACATCTTTCGATGTAGACTGGTGATTAGATCTACGAGGAATATCAAATTCGTTTTTACATAAAAGAAATACGGCAATATTTTTAATTACGATTTACGCGCGGCACCCATATTTAATGAGATTATGGTAAACTTTTATTCGCAAAAGGTCAATGCAAGCATTAAGCATCGTCATCTTACTCACTTCGGATTTAAATTTGACATTTAAATTTTGATTTTCGTTTTAATTTCCTCGGAGCTTGAGGTTTATTTAGCGGTCAACATATATCTCAAATTGAAAATATTTTTCAATGAATTGTTCTTACATTGCAAAGGGAGAAACGGCATAATAAACAATTACTTTAAGCAATAAAAAATCTCCTTAAATATTAAATCACCAGTTTTTTAAGAATCTAATATGAATTCGTTAAATTGAGTTAAACCATTGTTCGTACATTTAATTAGTTTTAAAATTAAAAAATTTTTTAAATCGACGCGAAAATGATAAAGACATGGTTTCTTGAATCATTTTTTAAATTGACGATATCTGTTTTATAAAGATTGAAATATGTAATTGAAATACTTGTCTATTTTATATCCTCTCTCACCAGCAATATGAGTTCAATTTACTAAGAAATATTTTATATTTGAAACCTATGTGAAATAACTAAAGTACAAATGCATTTTTGCGCATCGCCGAATTGTATTTTCGGGTTTTCAATGCGAGATGCAAAGACCCCGTTTCTTTTGCGTACACTTTAACGATTCTTGTTAATCATCGATGTTAAAAATGATTTTGAATTCTTTGATTGCAACATAAGATGCTTGGGAATATGGCTCTTACTGAGCAGAGATTGTTGAGATATTTGTTGATTATTATTTAATCAACAACACTAATAGAAACTTAGTTTTATAACAAATGAAGTACTTGCGATTTACATTGGATAAGGTTTTAGGAAAAAAGTGTAGAAAAATTCTTTCCGAAAGAGAAAACTGTATATCGAAAACTAAGCTTGCAGGGCAAAGATAACTGCTCACTCTCGGTAATACAGTCAGGACTCGGATGCAGTAAGTAGATTCGAAAGGAAAATTTGATAAAAATTCCTTTATATAACAGTATAATATGACTGTTTTTGCAACATTTTCATAAAAAAAATTTATGAATTAGAAGTAAAATTTCAATTCTATTGAACAACCAATTTTAAAGTAAATCCACATACTGCTATGATATCTCTGAAAAATACCCGTAAAATCATTTAAATTTATTAACGTGCATGTGTGTAGACTTAAAATAAAAAATTCGGCCGAACGGCGATTGTTAGGCGCAGGCAGCTCGGTCGTCGTATTGTTCGGCTCGAGGTAAACAGTCCCGAGAAACGCGTGACGTCGGGCGCGCCCGGCCGTTCCGATATACGTACGTTCGGTAAGCATGCACCGAGCGCAGCCATCTTCTCGGCCGCTTCCTCTACGCTGCTCCGGACGCATTCACCTAACGTGCATCTGGTTCGGACGTTTGGTCGCGAGAGGCAGCAGTGCTCCGTGCGCACGAGTTGCCTCACTTTTTAGATAGGCGCTGGCAATCTCTCTACTAATCTCGTTGCGCCTTACGCCAAATCTATGTTTGTCATTATTGGTCATTTCAAGAAACCGTTGCAGGTTATGTCGCGCACACGTGATGCGTACTTCATATATGCTATACTGCCTGTGAAAATTACTATCCTGTCTTGTAAAGTCTCCTATCTGTATAGGAAAAATTCTTACGCGAATAAGAAAATTTACTATAGTTCCTGCAGTAAAATTTATGAATTAGAATTTTTACCATACTAGAATAGTAATTTTTCCAGTATTTTATTTTAATTTTTCACTATTGTTTTATAATTTTTATTGGCTTAAATAGTAAATATCGACTTATTGCAGTCTGTGGCTGCGTTCCCTACACAAGATGGTAATTTTTACAGAAATTTATTATAATTGTTACGCTAATATTTTCTCAGTGTAAGTTTATACCATTTTAATTGAAAAATCATTAATATAAAATTTATAGCCAAAAATATATCACCGTTACAAAGCTTTCTCTTTGTAAAAGCAAAACGAACTATCGATAAAGAAGATTAAATCGGTACATTTATCGAGTCCTTAAATAATTTACTTCATTCAAATAAGCCTTACTTTATAAAATATTTACGTACTTATTATACACATAATTCTTAATTAAATAATAAAAAATTAATATTAAAATACAAAGCAATGAAATTTATTTGAAAAATCATATATTTATTTTGTTATTAATGCACATTATGAAGGAAAAAAGTGAGGCTGTACAACATGCGAGCGATAGCGTAACGTATAGTGCACTTGCGTGATACCCAAGCGACCCGTGTTCAAATCCCGGTCACTGCGAAAACTTTTCTGAGTTTTTTTTGTGATAGATTAATGCGCACAACTACTATTAATGTATATAATTGCGAAAATATATAATTCAGATATTACAAAAAGAAGGTGATGTAAATATCATTCATAAAAAATACCTCAATAATCTACTCAGCCGGAAGAAAAGTAATTATTAAATCAAAAGAATTGTTTTAAATATACAAGAACAATTTTGAAATAAATATTAATTTGAATCTAAAAAACATTTTATAAAGTAAAACATGTATTTGACCAATCTAATTAAATGCTATTCTGAATTAATGAAGTATGTTAAATACTGATGAATACTAATTAAATATTTATTTGAATTAAAAGAATACTTTAAACTTTGAACCAAAAAATTCATTTAACAAAAAGAAAAATTGCTGGTTTTATTAAATATTTATTAATATTAATTCGATATTCGTTACATTTAATTAAACATTTAATTCTTTGCAATAAATGTTGGATACATTCAAGTAAATATTTTTTAGCAACAATTGTATATATACTTACGCTATGAAATATTTTTTTGAATGAATTAAAATTTATTAAACTTGAATAAATGTTTTACTGACTCTAATGAATTTTTAATGGATTCAATATTTATTAGAGACAATCAAATATATGTTTCATCCAATTAATGATTTATTTAAACGAATTAAAATGTCGATAACACTGAAACAAATTTTTATTTATTTTAATAGAATAGTAGTTGATCATCTCCTTATTAGTGGAAACACAATTTATTGGAATCTAAAAAAGTAATGACTACGAATTACAATCGATCGAGTTCGAATAAAAATCAATTAGTTTTTCGTCGCCAGTTGTGCTCAAGCTTTTTTAGTACAGATTAAATGCGATTCTCACCCCGAACACTTAAAAATTGAGAGAATTATATAAAATATGATGATCTTTTTAGTTATAGCTTCACCATATAATGCTACACTGAAAAAAAATTTCGCAAATTCAAATAAATTAATTTATTTGAATTTCATTTAGTCAATTTAAATGAGTATTTTCTTGAAATAGATACTTATAATATTTATTTTTAATAAATATTTATTAGAAAATCTCATTCGTTGAGTAAAAATAAAATTTATTAAAAATAACTAAAGCGTTATTAAAATTCAAGTTATCATCTCATAAAATTAAATACACGTGCTCTTCAAAATTAATTAAATAATTTATTTAAAAAAAATAAATACATGTAGTAAATACTTACTTACAAATTAAAAATTAATTTAGTATAACATACCGAATACGTTTTTCTAATTAATTGATCATTTACTCACATACACATGATTAAAATTAATAAATATTTTTAAAATTTTACAAAATATTGATTTAACACCCCTCTCCTCCCCCTCCTTCGGATTTGAATTTTTTGGAGCATTTTTACAAAGGATATATTTATGTGTGATCTTTGATTAGTGATAATGTTTCCAGAATCCAAAATAGTTAACGCTCTTTCAGGCCGTAGCTGCGTTAGCTTGTAAACCTGGGCTGAGCTATGAGTTGGAAGTATAGAGGCTCTTATAAAAATCATTATTTTTATTTGGAAATTTATTTTTATTGCGGAATTTGAATTTGGGTGGTTTACAGGACCAACAGAAAGCGGCACATTTGTCTCATAAAAACAATTAAATTGCACACCCCCCTTGTATGGAGAGGAATGGGCCACAATCCCTGGATTGAGAAGAATTTAGGAGTTCACTATTTTTATTCAGGTTCATCAGGTCGCCCAACCCTAACCAAACAAGATTTTAACATGATTTAACTTTAAAATTTTCTCTAATATAAGATTTGAGATTTTTTCCAAATACTTTAATCTTTTAAATTCACTATAATTCTTTTTCTTTGATTATAAATTTTCTCAAGTATGAATTGTTACAATTATGAATTTACCTAATCTAATCGACTTCGCAGTTGTGAAAGGTACTAATCCTAACTATTTTACAGCCAAGAGCTGCCTAGATTTATCTTCTGACCATTAACCAGTCATTATTACCTTAAATACTAAAGTATAAAGCAATAAAAAAAACAGGTCAACTATACAATAAGAAAACCAACTGTCCAAAATACAAAGAATTAAATAACAGCCTATCCTGCAATATCTCTCTTAAGACACCCGATGAACTTGAAAACGCAATCGAAAACATTAATATACAGATCCATAAAGCAATTTTTTAAGCATCACCTCAATGCATAAAATTATTAAACAACTACAATAATAACATTTCCAAAAAAATACTCGACAAGATTCACGAAAAAAGAACAATAAGGAAAATCCAACAAAAAACATGAAATCCAAAGAAGTTCAACGAATTAAAAGAAATCTTAAAGACAAGAAAACTCCAGGCTACGACAGACTAAACGGTAAAGTTCTCAAAGAATTACCGCCAAAAGTAATAAGACTCTTGACAATAATAAATAATTAACGCCATCTTTCGCTTGAACTACTTCCCGGATCAATGGAAAGTTGCTCAAATTATAGTTATTTCAGAGTCTGTGCAATCTTACAGGCCAATTGGCCTCCTACCAACCATGTCTAAAGTTTGCGAAAAAATTATCTTAAACAGATTAATTCCGATTATCTGAGATAAATATCTTATTCCAAGTGATCAATTTGGTTTTCGTAATCGACATGGAACTATAGAGCAGGTAAACCGAATAACATCTACAATAAGGAACGCCTTTGAAATTAAAAGATACTGCACTGCTGCCTTTCTTGATGTCACCCAGCTTTTGACAAACTATGGCACAAAGGACTCTAACAGAATCGTTTAATAAAAGATAAAAAAATATATTTTTTTTAAATAATAAATAAAATATATATTTTTTTCCTCTTCTTTTTGAACTAAAGTCGTAACCCCTAATCCTCTACCACCGTTTCGACAACGAAGTATACAGGGTTGAGTTTTTGACCTGCGCCAACTAAGATTTCAAACTGTAATAAACACGACTGCGCTAGGTCTGTTTTATCCCTTTGGAAACCCTTCGTAGTTTCTCTTTTTTTTATACATGCATTTTCTTTTCTTTTTGGAAATACCGAACGGAAAAATATCGTTCATCTTAGTAATAAAAGAGACCGTTGGAGAAATTTGTATTTCCCACGTTTACTAGCCATATGTTACTTAAGAGGCCTTATCTCCCCTCGAAAGACTGCGTAGCGTATACACATCTGTTTACACTACTAGAGAAATTTTATCGTGTTTCTCGCCTGCGACCAAATATTATTTTCAGTTTTTGTAACTTATAATGTTCATAGTTGTTTAATTATTTTATGTTTTTAAACTCGGATAAAATATCTTAATCATAATAAATTTTTCCTATGTTCTCAACCTACTTTTAAACCATTTAAGATTTAACGAAGTAAGATTTTATCGAGAAACCAATTAATAATTTTATTTAAGATAAAATTTTTTGTTTCCATTATTTTTTCTTCATTACATATTTAGTTAATAATAATTATAAACATTGTATAGCATCGCAACCGTAAAGATTTAACTTAAACTTGCGAATTCTATGTATCTAGTAATTTTTACTTTTGTATTAATTGTTTATACTTTTAATTTAAGATAATAAGTAATTAAAAATCTTTCTATGACCTATAACTTACGTTGTAATTAACATAGAATCACCATTCAAATTGGTAATACTTTACTAGAATAAAATCTATTAAAGTAAATTAATAAATAAATTGCAAACACCCAAATATTGTTAGTTTAAGAAAATCTCAAGAAAACTTTACGAAAAGCGCAGAGCGAGAGAGAGGAATATCGTTTTCCTCTCTCATCCTCCTTCGTCGTCCCACAATGTAGCTTTCTCTCTCACACTTAAAGAAGGATACAAGCCGCCGAAAAATATCCTGGAGAAGGGATGAGCGCTCGCTCTCTGTGGTATAGCATAGGGTTTTTTCCCCACGGCCAAGTTAAGGCGCTTGGAAGGGATATCGCCCATGCACGATTGGGCCTTGCTTTCCACCCTCTTCAACACAAAAAAAACTAAAACAAGGAAAACTCTAAAAATAAACGGATCTTCGAGTTTCCCGACATCCCTGATTTGACGAAGATATTCAACAACGTTATGATTCAACACCGCAGCATCTGTAAGGAGGAACATCGCCTTTAAAACTAAGGGCTCCGCATTGTAAAGCTCAGATTATTCTGGAGTCTCGGTCTGGTAACTACCTGTCTCTTTAGAAATAAAAAGTAAGTAACCCAGTGCTTTAATCTTTTACTTGTTCCCTATCCCATTTTCCATTCCGTCTAGCTCTCACTATCGATTGAATTGGCCCAAGCTAATACAGATCTTCGTGTCGTTAGACAGTCCTTGAAGTATACTCGGTTGCATTAGTCAAAGCTAATATAGACCCTTATACTTTCCCTGCCTTATATGTATGTGACTAAAGAGTAAAGTACTCAATAATTTTTACATATACACCTATTCCACACCCAACATTTTATCTTGCCTGTGTGACACTCTCGATTGAATTGACAAAGCTAATATAGCTTAATGTCACAAGACAATCCTAAGGTATATTCGGTTAAATTGGCAAATGCTAATATAGAACCTTATACTTTCCCCTACCATATGTATTTAGTTGAAGGACAAAGTACCTAAAGAATTTTACATAAAACCCCATCTCTCTCCGTCTAGTTGGCATTTTCTATTGAATTGGCAAAAGCTAATATAGATCTTAATGTCACAAGACAATCCTAGGGTATATTCGGTTGAATTGGCAAATGCTAATATAGACCTTTATACATTCCCCCCTTGACCTTAATCATATCCTCTTTCTTTCCATGATGAACGATTATATTAAAAATGCATCAAAGCCACTGACATTTTATGCGTAACTGCCTTCGATATTAATAAAAATTAGTCAAGCTTATTCAAGAGCAGCTAACCCATGCAAAGAAGCCTCTGAACGCCTAGCGTTATGCTTAAATACCTCTGAGACTAGTGAGATTCCATATTGTTTCAATTTTAAATTAGACGGCCGCGTGTTATTTTTTTATTACAAATCCAATTAAGCTCCGTCCCTGTTATAAGACGAAAGACTTACATAAAAAAGAGCAAGATAATATTTTTCCCTAAGACTTATATTATCGAATAACGACTTGTGAAGTTTTAGGACGTTACAGGACTATTAATTATAGGATTAAAAGGTTATTTTGGGAATTCTCTCTCACTTATAATAAAAACACTCCAATCCCTCGTATATAGTACAAATCTGACAGTCGTACTGAGCAGATGTGTTTATATTTTGCTTAGAAGTATAAACACGTCTGCCGTTTAATCTTAACTGTCAAAATGAAAATTACGTCAACTATACAAAGTACAGTGATTTAAAAATAGAATAAAGTTAAACAATATCGTTGCCATCATGGCGTCGGGCAGTAAGGAGCCTCCCGATGCCTCTCGAAATATGCATTACAAGTGTCACCCGAGTGTGAAAGTTGGTGCACTGGTGTGCATTGTGCGTGGCAATTTTTATCATACAAATGAATTCATGGTAAAGTACAATGCTGGAACCCCAGTTAAATTCTTAAGCAGCTCATTAGTCATTTGTCAAGAACATCCCAACTTAGCACTAACTTCAAACGTGCCATTTAGTTCATTAAGAGAGGCAGCTTGGCGGTTAATCACACAAATAAAACATGAACACAGAGAACAAATTAAACAAGAAATAATAAGGGAAATAATGCTGGATAAGAATAAAGAAACCGATGCAAACGAAACAATCTACGATGATTATAATGAAATAGAATCACTAAAAATAGAAAATGATTTATTAAAACAATTGTACAAAGAAACTCAAGGGAAAAATCAACTGCTAAATAAATTACTAAATGAGGAGAAGCAATAGGCAAATTCCCAAACAGTAAATAAAACATTTGCTGAAATAGTAACAAAACCGAAACCAAAAAACAAAAAAGTACCAAAATTAATAATTAAAAAATTAACAATAATGATAACACCAATATAGAAAATGCAGTAATACACTACCTAACAGAAGAAAAAACAATTCAAGCAAAAAATATCATTAAAAGAAAAGAAGGACACTATCCTAATAAATTGTATGAATGAAGGCAGGGTAAATACAATTGAAAAAAACTTGAGTGAAAAATTAATAAATAGTTTTAAAATAGAAAAGGAACAAATAAGAAAACCAACAGTGAAAATAGTGGATATTGTCAAAGTTTTTAATAACGATAAAGATATTGAATTAGACATAAATCAAAGAAATTTTTCTAACATCGAAGATAAGTGTAAAGTGATACATACATTCATCAATGGTAAAACCAAAGCAATAAGTGCAATAGTTGAAGTAATATCAAGAATTTACAAGCACATCAGAGAGAATAAAAACCGAATATTCATTGGATATCAAAACTGTAGAGTGTTTGATATAATAAATACAAATCCATGCAACAGCTGTACAAGATTTGGCCACAGAGGGAAAAAATGCACTAACCAAGCAACGTGTTATAAATGTGCAGGAAATCATACAGCTGCGTAGTGTAAAAGAGAAATTATGAAATGTCCAAATTGTGAATTCTACAATAAAAAATTCAATACCAAATTCAACACAATCCACAGTGGGATAGACAGTGACTCATGTGAAGGGCTAAAAACAAAATAAAAAAATTTATTGAGACGACAGATTATCCAATGCAACCTATCTATCAAAGATACTTTGGTAAAGTAGAACGTCCACCCACGCAAAAGCCAGCCACAAACACAAGAGTCAAAATATCGAGTACTGCATCGATGGGATCATTACCAGCACAGAGCCCAGTAACTCATAACACCATAAGTAATGGATCTGGATCCCAAGCAAGACTTATTAGAAAATGAACATGAAGTCGACAACATCAATGCTCTAAAGAGTTACTTGATATCACAAAAAGATCTAAGATTATGTGTAAATATTAGAAGTCTAAATGCCAACTATGATAAATTATTAGTATTTCTTAACAGTCTAGAGGTAAAACCTGGTATCATAATTTGCACAGAAACGTGGAATCTTGATCACTTTCAATTTTGTATAATAAGTGGCTACAAAATATATTATAACGAAAGACAAATCAACAAGTCTGATGGTGTTGCAATATATATTAGCGAAGAAGTAACAGAAATAACTGAAATCGTACAAATAAATAAACTAAAAGTTTTAAAATCAATAATTACATTAGACAATAATGAAGAATTAGCAGCATCAGCAATGTACAGATCACATGATTTACATAAAATAGAAATGATAATGAATATCACAGAACTATTAAAAATCAACAATAAGCACAAAAATAACATGATAATAGGTGATTTTAATTTTGATATACTAAATCTACAAGATATTAATCAAGAATTTCTACAAGTTTTGCTAGAGAAAGGATATTGTCCAGGCATAAATAGTACAACAAGACCTTTAGATAATAATATTAATCATGGCACTTGTATTGATAATTTCTTTCTTTGTTTAAACAATATCAAAGATAATACGTATGTACTCAAAACACCATATAATGATCATTATCCAATAATGCTATCATTAAAAAGATAAGAAAACTACATCGCACCAAACATACAAGAAAATAAATTAACAAAAATTGAAAAAATTATCGATAGCTACAAATTGGATGGGTATCTTCAAATAGAAGATCCCAACATAGCTACAAACACTCTAATACAAAGAATCAAATCATGTATAGACAAATCTGAATGCATCAAT
>JAYJLV010111433.1:0-11248 GCA_036873485.1 Torymus texanus | reverse complement strand
AATGAGTCTACAACAACCAATCAAAACAGTCTTATTGTGATGACAGATTTCATCCATCACTTTTTTAAGAGAGAGAAGATTCAAAAAGCATTTTTGTAATTTGTCCTACTAAATTTAGTTTTATTTTTGGAAAAGTATATTCGGAGAACATATTTTTTATAAATTTTACTATTTATATACACAAATTTACTCTTTTGCATACTGCGACCGGGAAACAATCATCATCTAGAATTTTTACTTAGAAAATAGTAATTCTTATAAATTTTGGAGCAACTTAATTGATTCTATGATATTTCATTCGTCAGTTATCGAAATTACTATTTCAAAACGTAAAAATTATTCTTTAAAATGTAAAATGTGTTCCAGATATTTTGGACAATACTAAATTTATTTATAAAAAAGTAAATTTTAGAAAATTTTTTTTCCATTTAGTGATAATCACAGAAATAATCACACAACAGTGGAGTTAGTAAGTAGAAAGTTTTTAGTACAGCTCCAATCTGTTAGTCGAAATAATTTCGATTCAAATATTGATGAATTTCAGGAAAATATTTTATATATATGAAAAAATAAATAAAATGAAATGCAGTATAGATCATAAGAAGAGCAATGAAAAACTAAATTCATTTTATATATATACACACACACACACACACACACTTATAATGAATTTAGTTTTTTATTTCTCTTCTTGTGATCTATACTGCATTTCATTTACGTTTTCGGTAGTCTCTTTAATTGTCTATCTGTCCTTTTCTTTCTTTCTTGTTTGGTATGCCTCACTAGTCTATCTTTCTTTTTCGACTACGCCAAATGCACTACATAGTAATTATACGACGTATTACCGGCTACTCTGTTATGCGCGGTGTCCTATTTTCTGCTGGTTTACACTCCCTTTTCACTAAAAAATTGAGAGAAATTAGTGAAGCAATTGAATACCTAAAATTCTTAAAAAATTTATCTTTTTGTAAAAAAAAAATTTCAAGTCATTGATGTGTTAACTATATAATATTGGCCTTGTGACATATGAAATAAACTCCGCTTTTCTAAAACATATAAAATAATTTTAAAAAATTGCCAGTATCGTGGATCATAAAGGAAACCTATCTATTTCATAAATTAAATAAATAAAAAAATTAATATTCCCAATAAAGTGTGTGTAAAAAAAGTCAGATAAAGTCTTCATTATCTGAAAGAATTAATAATCGCAATACCTATGTAATTTGAATAATGTTGTGGAAATGACTCCAAATAATTTGGGAAAATCTAATTTGTAAAATAAATAGTTACATTCATACGTAAAAATAAGAAAAAAATGGTTAAGTTACACGATTTACATGAAAAGTCATTTTTATCAAAATAATTTTTTAAATAATTATATAAAGACACATGCGCATGCATGTGTGTGCGTGCGTGTGAATAAATAATGATTATGTTGTGAAAACAGAGGCTTCATACATTCATACCAGTTTTTATTCTATACTACAAAATGAAGATCCTTTTGTTAAATTGTAAAAAGTTTATAATTTATTAAATATTTAAAGTTTAGAACAATATAGAAATCTAACATCATTTGATCTGTGGTCGAAAATAAACTCGTTGCAATAAAGCGCGTTTTTCATATTTGGCCTTAATGATTTGGCTTTATTTAAAAGCATTCAATTACAACAGATAGGTATCTGAAGCGTATATGTAATAAATAATAAAGACAGAAAATCATTTGTATCGCCTTTCCCCTACAATATCGGTTCCATAGATGTTCTCTCAATTGTCAGTGTTAACATAAACACATTATTTCTTGACTATATTAAAACTGGCCAAGCACTTCAGGTTTTTCTAATTTTTGTAATCTTTTGAAATATTTAAAAAAGTACAACGAATCCCATTCAATATTTTAGAGTTTGAAAAATATTGGAATAACATCGATAAAGGGTTTTATCGATATATTTAGTTTTATTTGCTTCAAGTAGAATAAATTATTTTTCAGTTTGATGATATCTATCGTGGATACTGATTTCTCAACACCTCTAATTATTATAATTATATTTGTAATGCAATAACTTTGTACATCTTATTGTAAATATCTTATTTTCAACTTATGTACTTTGTTCATGATAATCATTTCTATTTTTGGAATCAAATTGGAATAAAAAATAACGTTGACTATACTAATAAATTTATTTTACAACTGAAACTAAGAAGGTATTCATATTGATTTGATTCAGAAACGTGGAATAAAAGAAAAATGTTTAAGTGCATAATGTGCAAGTGCATACTGTATCTAAACTGATCATTTCCATTTAATGAATATTTTATCATTAAAATATAGCTGATTTTTACACCGACACTAATTAAAAATCACTTGTATTTTGGAAAAGTTCTAAATTAAAGGTGAAAAATTACGCAAATTGAAATTTATACTTTTAAGAAAGTATTATGTACGTTCTATTACAGTTTAATTAAAGTGATTTTGAATTAGAAATAACGGAAAATTGCGATAAAATAAGCTTGACTTCATTTAAAAGTAAAGAAAATATTAGGTATTGATAACGATTAAAATTGCTATTAAGGAACGTGATGAAAATCTATCCAATTTATTATATTACATTATTGTATAATATGAAAGAAGGGAATAGAGAAAATAGCTCTAAAAGCCGAAAAATCGATCTTGTAAAAAGAGTAGTCTGAAAAAATTACGGTGAAAATTGTGTAGAAATTGTTCAGTCGTCTCTCATAATAATAAATAAAAGCGCGCAGTTAAATTTTTCAAAAATAAATGGGTAGAGAGAAAGAGAGAGAGAGAGAGAGAGAGTGAAGGCAGCATATAGCAAGTAGGAGCAGCAGCTCGGGCTGGCTCTCTCGCTCGCTCGGCTGAGTGTGTGCTGGTTGGTGCTGGTGTGCGCTCGGCGAGCTGCGCCGCGCGGAGCGACCGAGAGCCGACAGCCAGCCGAGTCCGGGCGGCACAGGCTGCGCGCGTGTGCGCCGCTCCGAGCCACAGGCCCGGCAGCCCAGGCTGGCCGGCAGGCTGCCGCGCGCGCCAACTCCGCCCACAGCCCGAGCAGCCTAAGCGGCCCGCGGCCGGGCAACGATTTTTGCCGCGGTAGCGCGGAAAACTACGCGCCGCAGCTTTTCGCCAGGACTGGCCCGCTGCCCCCGAGCTGCCTTCGGCGGGCCTCGCGCCGCCTCGCTTTTTGGGGTTAGGTTCGCGCGCGCGCTGCGGCCCTGTATATGTATACAGATAGCTACAGCGGCCTATTCCACACGCTAACGCGCGCGCGGCCGACAAACGCGGGAGCGAGACGGCGGAGAAAACAGCCGTTCGCGCACAGTCAAAAATAGCGGCGAATATACACGTCGTCCCACGGACGCGTGTGCCCGTCGCGGCTCGCCGTCCGCAAAGCGTGCAATGAAAAAAGCAACGGGCGAGCAATATTACTAAGACAAAATTACTCCCCACTCGCCTATGCCTTCTCTGACCTCTATATCTCACATACGAAAATAACATTTTATCTTGTTATTACATTTTCTTTCCTCCGCCGCGTACTCTACGTTTTCAAATATTTTCATCCGCATCCCGACGCAGTGGCCCTTATTATACTCATTGCATCGATCAAGAGCTTGCTTGCGTTCGAAAGAAATGCAGAATTTTCTGACGGCTAGATTTTAAACTTGTTGCAAAGTGTTACGTTTTTCGCCTGCAACTCGGTCGGCGCGACAGAAATCTGCAGGGCGGCCGTACTAAGAAAGCAGCTACGCAGAGCTATACCGAGTCCCCGATCGGGCGAGGGAGAGAGAGGAGGCGGAGAGGAGGAAGCTAGCACAGCAGCTATATAACGTCGGGCTCTCCAACACATTCGCCCGTCGACGCACACATATACCGCTATGGCCATCACGGACGCGCCTGGCTTGCGCGAGTGAGCGTAGAGTCTGACTCGGCTAAATATGTGCCGCGGAAAGGAAGACGGAGACGGAGCGAGTCGACGAGCCAGTCGGAGGGAGAGAGAGGGAGAACCAAAAAGACAGAGAGAGCCCCTCTCTCGCTCTCTCTCTCTCTCTGCTGCTACGCGGAGAATAAAAGAGCGAGCGAGAGGGAGCGAGCGCGCAAGGAAGGAGGCAAAAAATAGTCAGCGAGAGGAAGGGAGAAGGAGCGAGGCGTAGAAAGAGTCGAAAGAGAGAGACAGCTAGAGAGCAGATACGAAGGCAATGAGACACACTACTACACCTAGGTATATACTGTGCGCGAACGTAACGCCAGCTCGTGCGCTGCTGCTGCTGCTGCTGCTTATTGCCGAGGCGCGCGTGTGCAAACAATTTTATATATGCTAGTATATTATTATTATATACCCACCCCTCGACTTTTTCATTTCTATACTTTTTACCATATTTATTTTTCTCTCCTCCGTATTTTAATTGGATCTTGCTTAGGTTTATAGAGATTTTTATGTTTTAAATTTTATCATCTCTGAAGCAAGTAATTACGTTGATGTTTTTACCAGCAAATATTTTATATAACAATTAATTGTAATAAACTTATGTTGCTCTCTTCTGCTTTGTAGTAAATAGTTTGACGTAAAAATAATATTATGACGAAAAACCAACGTTATTCTTTAACTCACAATTTTCTGATTCAAGTATTTGCACAATGAATATCTAGATTATACGTAGAAATATTGCTGTTTCGGAGGGATTGAGTCAATGCGATAAACGTTAATATTTGAAATAATACCTATTTAAAATACTGTTAAAAATTTTCACACGAATACTATATAATTTAATACTTTAAATAATTCGATATGAATTTTCTATTAAAATTTTATTGTTTATGAAGATCAGATTATCATATTTTTGCGAAATATTGAATAAAATGTTATATCTGAATATATTATTTTAAAGTATTTCATACATTACTCTACAAATGTTTATTTAACCTTTTTTAAATTTATTATGTGATCTAGAAATAAAATACCATTAAATATCATAAAATATACTCTCACTTGCGACACTCAGTTTTGTATTTTGTAGGTGGTGTTGGCTATATAAATGTTTCTTATATATTTTCTACAATTCTTAAATTTTATTGCATTATTTCTTTAATATAAATAGTAATGAAATTTGAATAATGGTTATTTTATTATTATTATTAATTCCAAAGACTTTAGAAATAGAACGTCGTTCCAAATCAAAAAGTCTGGCCTAAATACTCATCTGTGTAGCTCTGTGTTTAAAAGTTTGTACTCAGTGTCGTTTTTCAAGCAATGAATTCTTACAGTGGAAACATTCCTTGTAAATTTTAACTTTTTCCTTCATTTGCTAAATCAGATTACACTTAAAACTTTATTTGGAAATATGATGGTTTGAATATAAATTATTTGACGAAACAAAATTTGTTTTTCCGATATAACCACGTGTAAAATAATTAACTTTGATTGAAACTTAAATGAACTTTGTCGAGAGTAGAAAATATATTTTAATATAGGAATTTAAAGCTATTAGTAGGATTCAAACTAAAATAATTTTTTATTTTTAAGATTTATAAAAAATGCGAGCGCCGAGAAAGGTTAAGTATGGTGTCGAAATATAAATTTGTGTGTGTGTGTATATATATATATATATATATATATATATATATATATATATATATATATATATATACACACACACACAAATTTATATTTCGACACCATACTTAACCTTTCTCGGCGCTCGCATTTTTTATAAATCTTAAAAATAAAAAATTATTTTAGTTTGAATCCTACTAATAGCTTTAAATTCCTATATTAAAATATATTTTCTACTCTCGACAAAGTTCATTTAAGTTTCAATCAAAGTTAATTATTTTACACGTGGTTATATCGGAAAAACAAATTTTGTTTCGTCAAATAATTTATATTCAAACCATCATATTTCCAAATAAAGTTTTAAGTGTAATCTGATTTAGCAAATGAAGGAAAAAGTTAAAATTTACAAGGAATGTTTCCACTGTAAGAATTCATTGCTTGAAAAACGACACTGAGTACAAACTTTTAAACACAGAGCTACACAGATGAGTATTTAGGCCAGACTTTTTGATTTGGAACGACGTTCTATTTCTAAAGTCTTTGGAATTAATAATAATAATAAAATAACCATTATTCAAATTTCATTACTATTTATATTAAAGAAATAATGCAATAAAATTTAAGAATTGTAGAAAATATATAAGAAACATTTATATAGCCAACACCACCTACAAAATACAAAACTGAGTGTCGCAAGTGAGAGTATATTTTATGATATTTAATGGTATTTTATTTCTAGATCACATAATAAATTTAAAAAAGGTTAAATAAACATTTGTAGAGTAATGTATGAAATACTTTAAAATAATATATTCAGATATAACATTTTATTCAATATTTCGCAAAAATATGATAATCTGATCTTCATAAACAATAAAATTTTAATAGAAAATTCATATCGAATTATTTAAAGTATTAAATTATATAGTATTCGTGTGAAAATTTTTAACAGTATTTTAAATAGGTATTATTTCAAATATTAACGTTTATCGCATTGACTCAATCCCTCCGAAACAGCAATATTTCTACGTATAATCTAGATATTCATTGTGCAAATACTTGAATCAGAAAATTGTGAGTTAAAGAATAACGTTGGTTTTTCGTCATAATATTATTTTTACGTCAAACTATTTACTACAAAGCAGAAGAGAGCAACATAAGTTTATTACAATTAATTGTTATATAAAATATTTGCTGGTAAAAACATCAACGTAATTACTTGCTTCAGAGATGATAAAATTTAAAACATAAAAATCTCTATAAACCTAAGCAAGATCCAATTAAAATACGGAGGAGAGAAAAATAAATATGGTAAAAAGTATAGAAATGAAAAAGTCGAGGGGTGGGTATATAATAATAATATACTAGCATATATAAAATTGTTTGCACACGCGCGCCTCGGCAATAAGCAGCAGCAGCAGCAGCAGCGCACGAGCTGGCGTTACGTTCGCGCACAGTATATACCTAGGTGTAGTAGTGTGTCTCATTGCCTTCGTATCTGCTCTCTAGCTGTCTCTCTCTTTCGACTCTTTCTACGCCTCGCTCCTTCTCCCTTCCTCTCGCTGACTATTTTTTGCCTCCTTCCTTGCGCGCTCGCTCCCTCTCGCTCGCTCTTTTATTCTCCGCGTAGCAGCAGAGAGAGAGAGAGAGCGAGAGAGGGGCTCTCTCTGTCTTTTTGGTTCTCCCTCTCTCTCCCTCCGACTGGCTCGTCGACTCGCTCCGTCTCCGTCTTCCTTTCCGCGGCACATATTTAGCCGAGTCAGACTCTACGCTCACTCGCGCAAGCCAGGCGCGTCCGTGATGGCCATAGCGGTATATGTGTGCGTCGACGGGCGAATGTGTTGGAGAGCCCGACGTTATATAGCTGCTGTGCTAGCTTCCTCCTCTCCGCCTCCTCTCTCTCCCTCGCCCGATCGGGGACTCGGTATAGCTCTGCGTAGCTGCTTTCTTAGTACGGCCGCCCTGCAGATTTCTGTCGCGCCGACCGAGTTGCAGGCGAAAAACGTAACACTTTGCAACAAGTTTAAAATCTAGCCGTCAGAAAATTCTGCATTTCTTTCGAACGCAAGCAAGCTCTTGATCGATGCAATGAGTATAATAAGGGCCACTGCGTCGGGATGCGGATGAAAATATTTGAAAACGTAGAGTACGCGGCGGAGGAAAGAAAATGTAATAACAAGATAAAATGTTATTTTCGTATGTGAGATATAGAGGTCAGAGAAGGCATAGGCGAGTGGGGAGTAATTTTGTCTTAGTAATATTGCTCGCCCGTTGCTTTTTTCATTGCACGCTTTGCGGACGGCGAGCCGCGACGGGCACACGCGTCCGTGGGACGACGTGTATATTCGCCGCTATTTTTGACTGTGCGCGAACGGCTGTTTTCTCCGCCGTCTCGCTCCCGCGTTTGTCGGCCGCGCGCGCGTTAGCGTGTGGAATAGGCCGCTGTAGCTATCTGTATACATATACAGGGCCGCAGCGCGCGCGCGAACCTAACCCCAAAAAGCGAGGCGGCGCGAGGCCCGCCGAAGGCAGCTCGGGGGCAGCGGGCCAGTCCTGGCGAAAAGCTGCGGCGCGTAGTTTTCCGCGCTACCGCGGCAAAAATCGTTGCCCGGCCGCGGGCCGCTTAGGCTGCTCGGGCTGTGGGCGGAGTTGGCGCGCGCGGCAGCCTGCCGGCCAGCCTGGGCTGCCGGGCCTGTGGCTCGGAGCGGCGCACACGCGCGCAGCCTGTGCCGCCCGGACTCGGCTGGCTGTCGGCTCTCGGTCGCTCCGCGCGGCGCAGCTCGCCGAGCGCACACCAGCACCAACCAGCACACACTCAGCCGAGCGAGCGAGAGAGCCAGCCCGAGCTGCTGCTCCTACTTGCTATATGCTGCCTTCACTCTCTCTCTCTCTCTCTCTCTTTCTCTCTACCCATTTATTTTTGAAAAATTTAACTGCGCGCTTTTATTTATTATTATGAGAGACGACTGAACAATTTCTACACAATTTTCACCGTAATTTTTTCAGACTACTCTTTTTACAAGATCGATTTTTCGGCTTTTAGAGCTATTTTCTCTATTCCCTTCTTTCATATTATACAATAATGTAATATAATAAATTGGATAGATTTTCATCACGTTCCTTAATAGCAATTTTAATCGTTATCAATACCTAATATTTTCTTTACTTTTAAATGAAGTCAAGCTTATTTTATCGCAATTTTCCGTTATTTCTAATTCAAAATCACTTTAATTAAACTGTAATAGAACGTACA
The DNA here is from genome assembly GCA_036873485.1 of Torymus texanus. Lineage (NCBI taxonomy): Eukaryota > Metazoa > Arthropoda > Insecta > Hymenoptera > Torymidae > Torymus > Torymus texanus. The sequence continues at coordinate 2,437 of JAYJLV010111433.1, read as the reverse complement.
TAATACTTTCTTAAAAGTATAAATTTCAATTTGCGTAATTTTTCACCTTTAATTTAGAACTTTTCCAAAATACAAGTGATTTTTAATTAGTGTCGGTGTAAAAATCAGCTATATTTTAATGATAAAATATTCATTAAATGGAAATGATCAGTTTAGATACAGTATGCACTTGCACATTATGCACTTAAACATTTTTCTTTTATTCCACGTTTCTGAATCAAATCAATATGAATACCTTCTTAGTTTCAGTTGTAAAATAAATTTATTAGTATAGTCAACGTTATTTTTTATTCCAATTTGATTCCAAAAATAGAAATGATTATCATGAACAAAGTACATAAGTTGAAAATAAGATATTTACAATAAGATGTACAAAGTTATTGCATTACAAATATAATTATAATAATTAGAGGTGTTGAGAAATCAGTATCCACGATAGATATCATCAAACTGAAAAATAATTTATTCTACTTGAAGCAAATAAAACTAAATATATCGATAAAACCCTTTATCGATGTTATTCCAATATTTTTCAAACTCTAAAATATTGAATGGGATTCGTTGTACTTTTTTAAATATTTCAAAAGATTACAAAAATTAGAAAAACCTGAAGTGCTTGGCCAGTTTTAATATAGTCAAGAAATAATGTGTTTATGTTAACACTGACAATTGAGAGAACATCTATGGAACCGATATTGTAGGGGAAAGGCGATACAAATGATTTTCTGTCTTTATTATTTATTACATATACGCTTCAGATACCTATCTGTTGTAATTGAATGCTTTTAAATAAAGCCAAATCATTAAGGCCAAATATGAAAAACGCGCTTTATTGCAACGAGTTTATTTTCGACCACAGATCAAATGATGTTAGATTTCTATATTGTTCTAAACTTTAAATATTTAATAAATTATAAACTTTTTACAATTTAACAAAAGGATCTTCATTTTGTAGTATAGAATAAAAACTGGTATGAATGTATGAAGCCTCTGTTTTCACAACATAATCATTATTTATTCACACGCACGCACACACATGCATGCGCATGTGTCTTTATATAATTATTTAAAAAATTATTTTGATAAAAATGACTTTTCATGTAAATCGTGTAACTTAACCATTTTTTTCTTATTTTTACGTATGAATGTAACTATTTATTTTACAAATTAGATTTTCCCAAATTATTTGGAGTCATTTCCACAACATTATTCAAATTACATAGGTATTGCGATTATTAATTCTTTCAGATAATGAAGACTTTATCTGACTTTTTTTACACACACTTTATTGGGAATATTAATTTTTTTATTTATTTAATTTATGAAATAGATAGGTTTCCTTTATGATCCACGATACTGGCAATTTTTTAAAATTATTTTATATGTTTTAGAAAAGCGGAGTTTATTTCATATGTCACAAGGCCAATATTATATAGTTAACACATCAATGACTTGAAATTTTTTTTTTACAAAAAGATAAATTTTTTAAGAATTTTAGGTATTCAATTGCTTCACTAATTTCTCTCAATTTTTTAGTGAAAAGGGAGTGTAAACCAGCAGAAAATAGGACACCGCGCATAACAGAGTAGCCGGTAATACGTCGTATAATTACTATGTAGTGCATTTGGCGTAGTCGAAAAAGAAAGATAGACTAGTGAGGCATACCAAACAAGAAAGAAAGAAAAGGACAGATAGACAATTAAAGAGACTACCGAAAACGTAAATGAAATGCAGTATAGATCACAAGAAGAGAAATAAAAAACTAAATTCATTATAAGTGTGTGTGTGTGTGTGTGTGTATATATATAAAATGAATTTAGTTTTTCATTGCTCTTCTTATGATCTATACTGCATTTCATTTTATTTATTTTTTCATATATATAAAATATTTTCCTGAAATTCATCAATATTTGAATCGAAATTATTTCGACTAACAGATTGGAGCTGTACTAAAAACTTTCTACTTACTAACTCCACTGTTGTGTGATTATTTCTGTGATTATCACTAAATGGAAAAAAAATTTTCTAAAATTTACTTTTTTATAAATAAATTTAGTATTGTCCAAAATATCTGGAACACATTTTACATTTTAAAGAATAATTTTTACGTTTTGAAATAGTAATTTCGATAACTGACGAATGAAATATCATAGAATCAATTAAGTTGCTCCAAAATTTATAAGAATTACTATTTTCTAAGTAAAAATTCTAGATGATGATTGTTTCCCGGTCGCAGTATGCAAAAGAGTAAATTTGTGTATATAAATAGTAAAATTTATAAAAAATATGTTCTCCGAATATACTTTTCCAAAAATAAAACTAAATTTAGTAGGACAAATTACAAAAATGCTTTTTGAATCTTCTCTCTCTTAAAAAAGTGATGGATGAAATCTGTCATCACAATAAGACTGTTTTGATTGGTTGTTGTAGACTCATT